>NJDC01002193.1:188019-212642 GCA_002245475.1 Calephelis virginiensis | reverse complement strand
TGGTCGAGTGGCTAGCGTACACGCTTAACTAGGTACACCGACCAACCGCGAGGCTCGGGTTCGATTCCCAACGGGAGCAGGCATTTGTGTGACGAACAGTAGTAGTACCTAAATGTCTGCATACTTTCCGGGTCTGTGTGTTTTTGAAATTTATTCTGGTATCTGTTAAAAGTATTCCTATGTATTAGAATCGTTGACTTACACCCATAACACAAGCACTAAATTTGCTTACTTTGTGTATTTATTTGTGTTTTATTAATATTTATTATTTGTTTATTTGTATATTATTTGTTTTGTCGCCTCTGTGGTCTAGCGGTCCGGTGTTGGACGTGACTGCATGAGGTCCCGGGTTCGAATACCGGGTCGACCAACAAAAAGAAAATTTGATTTTTCCAATTTTCTAATAAAAATAAAATGTGGTCGGGATTGGAAATGTGCCCGGTTGGCGATAGGCTTGCCACCTATCACATTGTGGGACTTAGTGTCTTCGGCTAGTCGTGGGTGCCTTGGTTGTACCTCTGCCTACCTCTTCGGGGATATGGGCGTGAAGATACTTTTTGTTTATTAATATAAAAGAACCTCAAATTAGACAACTTGAGGGCTTAAGTCGGTGCTAATCCAATTTAATACGTACTTGTAATACAATTATTAATTTAAGTTTTGGCATCGACTTTAAACCTCTTAGCAAATAGCACATATAAGTAATAGTTAGTATATAATTAATATTAAATCTTTATTATATTACTTTTTAGTTTTGAAGTCGGTTTTAATTAACGTGGTTATTTTTATTTAATACATTTTAGTTTATTGCTGATATGATTACATTTAATAAGAATAAACATCAGGATAGGTGAAAATAGGTACAAAATGCTCATAAAATTAAAATTAATGGGCCTACTTGAATCAAATTTTAATGGGACCAATTCGAAACTATTGCGCATTAAACAAAAAAAGAATTACGTGAATCAGTTCACAAACTATGTTAACACAGTGGCGTATGGTAGCTAAGATATCCCCACTACGTTCAATGTTACCTGCACTTTCAATTTTAACTAATAGTAAATCAATATTTTGGAAATTCCTAGCTTTGGGCGTAGCAAGTCAAACGCTTCAGCGGGCTCAGCAGTGCTAAGTCTGAGGTTTTGAGAGGATTTACTTAACCATCGCGTTTGCGTATAATGACCCAAATGTAAGGAAGCTATTGTCAGCACCTCCAGCGGATAGTTGAAACAACTAATTTGCTTCATACATTTGGATCGTCAAAAAACAAACGCGCCCGTAAAGTAAATCGGTGCAAAAAAATGTGAGCCGTCACGGGACGCCTGGCAGATGTGAAACATCGACATTATTTTGTAAAAGTAATATTCAGAAAAGAACAGATTGTGATAGGAACTAAATATGTCATAATGATAAAATATTACGATTTTAGACTAATACGTAGACGTACTAATTGAGATATCGTATAACGTCGATTGTGAATGGCGACGCGTCGCCACGGCATTCGTCGCCACGCCAGAAATCGGTTTTGTGTGCGGCTATAGATGTTTCACATCAAAATCACTCACGCCCGTATTCAGGAAGCATACTTTGCTAAGTAATGAAACAACAATGTGCGAATTACGACATTTAGCCATGCGTTCCTTGCAACAAGCTATCCAATTCATAACAATACTTGAAAATTATTATGGATTTGTATGGCTTGTTGCAAGGAACGCATGGCTAAATGTCGTAATTCGCACGTCGTTGTTTCATTACTTCTTATTCTGTATACTGCTTCTAGAATACGAGTCTCAGAGTATATCACTGTTCATGACTTTACTATTATGCAATATACATAATATAGTAGTAACGTTCCGCTTTGTGTTCTAAACGTGGTATGTTATTTATTTTATAAATAAAAAAAGTTGAGAGGTGTCAAGGGACACCCGGATGGAACGAAGTTCTCTCTCCCCCCCCCCCTCTCTCTCAATCTCTATCAATCTCTAGTAATAAAGTGAAAAAAAAGTAAAAAAATGAAAATGATAATAAAAAAAAATAGAAAATGAAAAATTAAAAAAAATTAAAAAAAAAGTTGTCCGACCCGGGATTCGAACCCGGGACCTCATGCAGTCAAGTCGAACTACTGAACCGCTAGATCACAGAGCAAAAAGTGTCGTGACAACATTTTCGTAAGATTTTTTTCCGTCTAGCCCCCATTCACAACTCGCAATAAGGAACTTCGTTCCAAAAATAATTGCAATATTTGTTGATAGGTGTCCATTACACGGTTTTGCTGTTACACCAGACAATCAGTAAAGTTTAAATGTATTTTAATCAATGAAAATCATATAAGCTTCACGCAAACATCAGCCACTGCTTTAGACGCTAGGTTATCCCTCAGCCGATTTCGTGACTGTGGTAAAATTGACATAAAAACCTAGAGTGTAATGGCCGAACGACATAAGGTTACAGAGATATTTAATTCTATATAAGGGTTGTCTGAAAATGACACGAGTGTTTGTTTGTGGGGTTAATCTGTCATGTCAGTTACCGTTATTTTAGATATTCCGTGATTCATAAATTATTGAAGTGAAAACTTCTTTAGCGGCGTTGTGCCCTTTTTTTGGAATGGGTAAAAAATTCTAAACTCGCGTCAGGACACGTGACCTGAAATTTCGTAAGACAAAAATTCGTGAGACGGCGCAGGGCGCTAGCGCAAATAAGACGGCGCAGGGCGTTTGCACGAATGTTCGTGTTGTCATGTTTGTGTACGATAGCGCAATAAATGAATATTGTATTCTACCATATAAATGATAGTGCATATTGATAATTAAAGCAAATCGTTCAAAATTAGCATACAAAGCGTAAAACTTTGTATATATTATTAGACGTATTTATTTCATCCAGCGCTTTATTTGCTATTTATCACAATTAACTTGAATGGAATTAGAAAGCGCTTAAACCCTTAACTGTTTTATGTTCTGTGTGATATTATTAGACATTTTATTTCATTCAGCGCTTGATTTGCTATTTAATCACAATACACTATTGAATGGCATCAGACTGCGTTTAACCGCTGAACTGTTAAACGTTATGTGTGATATTGTTAGACACTTGATTTTATTCAGCGCTTGATCTGCAGTATTATATAATTGTACTGTAAAGTGTAAACTGTATCTTGCTTTGAATGCTTTGCAGTTTGTGGTAAATAAAATAGATATTAGTTTAGCAAAACATATTTTAATTTGTTTGCGACTCGTAGGTTTACTTGTAGGACATAGTTTCTCAGTTGATAGAAATGACAGTACAACATTGTGATGAAGTTTAGCTGTTTTCGAAAAAGTTCTAAGTTTAACAACAATTAAATATTTCATCATACGAATATTTTATTATCTCATAAGTAATACTATTTTAACTGGCTGAGGTAAATTATGAAGTGGAAGTACTAGTAGATAGCGTGCTGAAATTTCATGGTTTAGCACAGAGTACTCATAGGTAGGTACTAATAGTACTAATAAGGTGTACTAGCACATCTTACGGATTGTACGATTACAGTGCGAACCCAAAAATGTCCGATTAAGCACAAGTATTCTTCGACATAAATGATAGTACTTTCATACTGATAATTAAAGTAATTCGTGCAAAATTATTCCCTAACCATTCCAAAATATAAAAAATGCACAACGTTAATATTCAAGTTTTCACTTCTTCCGGCACTCCCGGAGAGCAACTCGTCCGTTTTTGTGTAGTTACCACATTCAAATTTTTTTCAAAATATTTTATATAATGTACAGTCACTGAACATAGAAAATATAGAGGTAAGCATTACAGCTTACTAGTCAATGCCAGTTTCTCACCTGTACGGTTACTCTTGAACCTCTATTCATGTAATATTGGAAATTGGAATCGAGCATGTCATTTTTTTTATTATTGATTGATTAATTTGACCGCCTCGTTGGTCGAGTGGCTAGTGTACACGCCTAGCTACACCGACTAACCGCGAGTAGGCTCAGGTTTGATTCGCGACGGGGGCAGGCATTTGTGTGATGAAAATTTAGATGCATTTCCGGGTCTGGGTGTTTATTAAATATATTCTGGTATCTTTTTAAGTATTTCTATGAATTGGTGTCGTTGACTAACCACCATAACACAAGCATATAATTTTCTTACTTTAGGGTTAGATTCAATTAGCGTAACTTGTCCAGGGATTTTTTTTGTTAGTTATTATAATATAGTTATTATATAAAACAATAGATTATTTTATTGAATTCGTTAAATATATTTGTAACTGAATGTCAATAATCCGCTAGTATAGTGGTCAAAAGTATCTAAAATGACATATACTTACGATTCCAATTTCCAATTCGCATGATATCGGGATTGTAGAGTAACCCTACTGTTGTCGCTGAAAGCAGCGCTATTTTAAAAATCAGACAAGAAATTAGAATTATAATGGGTTTGGATTCAGAAAAGTCCAAGTGATTCCCAATTGTTTTTTTCTTAATGTCTCACAAACTAAGTTTGTAATATTATAAAAAAAATGTAGTATTACATATACATTATGCATTGGGTTAATAATTAAGGCCACATTAGAGTTAACTCCAACATCAACCTGTTTAATCATCTTCGTTGCAGGTAATAGAAAATGCTGGTTGATGAGAATGCTGATGATGAAGATATAGATGATCCCATACAATTACTTGTGGACGACAAAATAGACATCAGGTGGTACAGTGATGGTAAGAATTTTTTAAATGTTTTGATTTTGTGATATGCTGTCATTTATCCCACTTTGAACTACTTACACTGCGTAGTAGTCGAGTTCCTTGGGGCAACAATATATTTCTTTTGGTACTTTTTCAATACTCGCCATAGTCGTGTTCTAGTATGAAGAGTCAGTTACCAGATTAGCTAACGCAACTTTCTTATTCTGGACTTGAAATCGGTAGGCTAATCCTCATGTGTGCCATGTGCTGTTAATTTCTTTTAAGTACTTTTTGCTATCTAGGAGTCTGTCTGTTCATTTGCTTTTATATGCTGTAATAAAACAATATAGTTACATATTTTGTAGAAGATCTATGTCGGAGTGGAAAATAAAACGGGTGGAATTATGAATGTAACAAAAAGATTTAAATTAAAGTGGATATACATAACATTTCATAATTTAATATATCAACATTAATTAATGTATATGCCAAAGGAAGTAGATAATAATATTTATGTCGGAAGGTCATGAGCAAGGTACTGTGATCGTCAGTATGGTTGGCGGCCCGACGGACGCGCCTATGAATGACGTGTTTTTTATCTGTTTTCGTATTTTGGGATATCATGAGCAAAGTAAAGATGTAGTATAGTTGGCATAGCAGCTGGTGCAATAGGTCCACGAGTGTCATATCGGTTTACTTAACGATGCTATAGGTAAAGAACATGTGCACTAGCAAGCAGTTCTTATCGGTTCGTTTATCACTGCTACGACTATATAATTCAAAGTAACCTTGTTTATAGAGGCAGTATTAGTGTTCAGTACAGTATTTCAGTCTGCAGTATTTGGATCGCTATCTAGTATGGCGATCGCCAATGCTAATAATCTCTTCCTGCCATAGGGACAGTGGTAGATCGTAATTGTTAAATCAATTATGATCTAGAGACCGGTTCGCCAGCAGTCCGGTTGGTGCATTGCTTGGTTGGTACCCACGCTGAAGTGTGGGGTCAATTCTTTTTCTTTTCCCTTTTGTTCCCTTTGTCAGAGTAGACAAGGGCTTACTCCATTGCTAACGATAATTTGCTTAACAACAAATGGGTGTACGCTATAGTTGTTAGGAGCGACTAGATTAGGTGTTTCGAATTTGATTTGATATTTTTGAGTTGTTTTTACGAAGAACAGCTTACGCCTACTAGTTTTGAGGTCTCGGGCTACAAGCCCAGTTCGGCCCGTAAGTGTAATCTCCGACAAATATATTTGAGGAATTATTTGGAGACTAAAATGTTTTTTTTTTACTTATTTTCAGAAGTGGTTGTAATAGACGACGATAGTGATGATACCGAATCGAATAAAAACAATTCCAAAATAAGTGTTTGCCAGGTGCAATTTGATGAGTATATTTACAATTTTCCAAAAAGAACATCAATTCTACCGCAATCATTTTCTTGCATAGAAAAAAATATCGAGCAACTTAACAGGTGTCGACCACTAAAAATTCAAATAGTCGATTGTTATAAATTTCCTTGGTATTATAAAAATACAGTAAATATTTCACCAGAAGAAAATAAAGAAGACGATATTGTTATAATTGACAATATTTCAGATATTAGAACTGATTATAATGTCATAAGTTTTTATGATGAAAACTGCAATTTTATTAACAACAATAAACTTTTTGAAAATAACCCAGTTAGAGGAAATTATAGCCATGATTACCATCAAAGGAAAAGAAGCCTAAGTTACTCTAACGGAAAAAAAGAATTGATTGATTTCACCAAATATAACAAACAAAAACTTGACACAGAAGCTAAAACAAATTTAAAACTTATTGATAATGAAACTTTTGATTTATATTTGAATATAGGATCGTTAATAGAGAAAGATTTTCGTGAAATAAAATACCCTGAAAATGGTTTATTGAAGTCAAATAATAATTATCACTTAAATAACAAGAAAAATATTGATTCGGACACAAATATTCTGGAAATCAATTCCCACAAAATTATATCTATTGATAGGAAAGATATAGTAAATAACCAAAATTTAAAATTTTCGACTAAGAGGTATTGTAAGGAAGATAATATCATTAACAAGAAAAATATTATTGAGCAAAGTGAACATAAATTAAAAAGCAGTTATTTAGATAAAAATAAAGAGTCAAGCAGTAAAGCTAGTGATGTTAATATTAAAGGTAAAAAAGGTATAAAATGCTTGAAAAGAAATACTGCATTAACGAATGATTCGGAATCTTTACAAAATAGAAATATTTGTCAGAATTATAAGTCATGTTTACAATGCGAAAAACAACTGCACAATGCAAATAATATTATACCTCATTTTCACAGTAAAAGTTCTATCGATACCAAAGCTATAAGTAAAAATAAGTGTCCACATAAAATTGCATCAACTGTTAGCGTAAACCACCGAGAGACGACTAATAACCAAGATAATATCAACGAGACCGGACAGGTAATTAACCGGCTAAAAAATGTTACAAACTATCAGCAGCTATTCAATGGGTTCTGTGGACAGGACAATGACTTGCCTGAATACCTAGATAAAAATAAAAAGTGTACGATAAACAGTGAAACAGTGTTAGACCATAGTTTTGTTTTGAAAAGTCCTTTTTCTACGTTCATGAATTCTTCGTTACCACAAGTTTATGATTATCCAATAACCCAATTGTTTACCAAAAACGTCGTCAATAATTCTATGACACAAAACACTTTGATGAATACACGCGATAGTATCTCCAGCGAACCTAATAGTGAATGTGATAATTTAGTGGCTCCATTCGCTGTAAATCAAGAATTATATAGCCCTACCAACCTTTCTAAAAACAAATTTGCTTCTAGTAGTAGCAATAGTGACATAGTTTCCGCTATAAATTATAAGTCTAATCGTAATCTGCAAGTTAATTCTTTGGGCTGTAATAAAGTTCCACACACTCAAGTAAATTCAAAAAACAAACAACCTATCATGAAAAATATCTTAAATTCACCAGCAGCCTATTCATCTAATAGCAAAGGTAGTCCTGTGCCCAATTCACACAATTTTCCATTGAATACGCGAAATAACTTAGATACATGTATAACGCAAACCGTACAAGATACTTATCGG
The DNA here is from genome assembly GCA_002245475.1 of Calephelis virginiensis. Lineage (NCBI taxonomy): Eukaryota > Metazoa > Arthropoda > Insecta > Lepidoptera > Riodinidae > Calephelis > Calephelis virginiensis. The sequence goes on along the minus strand of NJDC01002193.1, from coordinate 204,841 downwards.
GCACCTTATACTCCATCAATGCCGCGTTTTCCATTTTGGCCACACAATATTAGACAACCGCTACGTTCGATAAACTCTAACGATATCCAAAGGTCTATACCCAAGAGACCTTTGTATCATGCACGGTATGGAGGTCAACCCGGTTGCCAGCCTGGAGGAATGCCTACTTACAATTATAGACCAACACATATTAATGCTCATGGAAAATTTTCTACGCCTTACAAACCTTACTCAATGCCTAGTGCTACAAATGAAAAATGTACAAAAAGCGCCTATACAAATACAAACACAAATAAATCTGTACCTGAAGGTTGCACGTTTCTAGTATATCCTGCGAGTTTAAGTAGACATTCTTCGAAAGACAATCCATTTGATAATGTAGCTGAAAATACATATCAAAATATTAATTATGGCCATAATTTACAATTTATGAAAGAAGTGCATGCAAATTTAAATGCATCAGCTCCATTATCCACACACGGAGAACCTATAAGACGGTATGAGATTCCTAATACATGTATTGTTACTTGTAAAGAATCTCTTGTTAATGCTACAGCTCCATTGTTGAATAATCAGCCATGTCTAGTGTCCAATAATCAGACTACAACTAATCAGGTTAGCCAAAGTCGGACATGTTCTGTAACTTCTACAATGTTTGGTCAATCAGATGAGGTGCAATTGAACATAAGTCAAGTAACCATTGAAACTTTGACATCACCGACTCTCGATAAGCATAACGTAACATTACCTTGTCAAGTTATTGATAATACGGCACTTATATGTAGCCAGTCTAGACAAAGCTCTGTTTCAATAGCTACAACTATACCGTCTCAAGGACTTCGATTTATTAATCAAACCAGTGCTCCTTATTCACCTTCACGTAATCAACTTCAAAAAGTTACACCACCTAAGATGGCTGTAACCGCATGTAGTCCTAAGACCACGACTTCAGTTTCTATTTCTCAAAACGTAAATAGGTTGAAAGTGAATAAATCTCAAATTTGTTTGTTAGCATCAGCTCGTCAATCCGATGACAGTTGTACGTCTGCATCGGTTTCTTTAAACGGAGATCACGCACAAAGTTTAAAAACTGTGACATTGGTAACCAGAGGTAAAGTGTCTCAAGGACACAGATCGTCTAATTTAACTCGTGATCCACGCATATCTAAATATGGCCTTCAAGAATGTCATGCATTGAATATACCTGTGAATTCGTGTGGCCAAGAAGCACTTAAGTCCAATGTAAATAGTAGCGAAGCTTTGACATTGTCTAGTCCACCTATCAAAATAGCTGAATGTCTTAAATCAGCAACCGTGTTTGGACAGACTCAAATAAATCCTGTAGTTACCTTAAATGATCCTACATTTTCAAAAATATCACAACCACTAGCACTGAAGAATTCAACTCCAAACAATCATAAACTCACACACTTACAATCTCAACTGCACAGTTACAACGCTCTAACTTTTACATCGACTAATGAATCTTTACAGAATACGTTTCTTTGTAAACATGGGGAGTCGCAAAAACAATGTATGTCTAATTTAACAGCACTTACACAAGTTTCAAATGATACTTCTCTTAATGAACAAGTACTCTGTAAAAAAAAATTACCAAATGTATCCACTGATGTTGCAAAATCTCCTACATCAGTGCCAACAGTTAGGCAATTAAAAAAAGTTTCCATGTCTACTTTTATGAATGATCCTAAAGCCACAAACGATTCATTTTCTGATAGGAATAAGCTTACTTTTGATGATATGTCATCGTCTAGTCAAATAGTAAAATACGATTCAAAAACGGTTGCTTTAGTGGCTAAATGTGAAACGCCTGCAAAAAAATTAACGCCTATAAAAACCGTTAAAGAACTCAACTTTGCTTTGTTCACATTTGCAGAACCCTCAAAAGATTCTACTGCTTCTAAAATACAAAAACCTACACAGTCACTGCCTTTAGTAGTGGCTTGTCAACTCGCTAATGAAACAAAACCTAATGCATTAGCACCTTCATCTGGGAAAACTCAAAAATCTTCCGTATCTCTTGATCTTAAAACCAATAACGAATCAAAATTTACTATGCCCATATCACAAGTCTCAAAAGATTTAGCTGGACAATGTACAAGTCAAAGCTCCGAAACTCAAAAAAGCACTTTAACAAGTTCGAGTGACTCAATTGGGTTTTATTCACCTCCTATATTACCGATATCATCTTATGAGAAAACTCTCGAAGTTTTCGAACAACTTAATAGTTCTTATTTGGATTACGATAGATTAAATATAATACATCACCAGGATAATTGCTCCGAAGGGAATAAAGTAAAAAGAAAAAGTTTTAATACTTGTGAGAAATCTGCGAAAAGAATATCTTTACAAGAATATGAAAAACGACAATGAGAAACTATTTCCAAATTGATAATAAGTTTATTTTTTGGGATGTAATATTATCACTTGTATGGGATACTAAAAATAAAATAGATAACACTCAAAAATGCGAACAATTGCCTACAAATTTGAGTAATCAATTCGAGATTTTGAGATTTTTGATACCAACGCCAATACCAATAGTATATTCAAAAAAAAAATAAATAATAATATTTAAACTAAGGTTTTTACTCTGTTTTCACTCTTCATTGTCTTAGGAAGTGAGCAATGTTTTCAAAAGGAAACCAAATAAATCCACAAAGATCCAATCATAGCCAAAATGTATAGTATTGTGATTTATAGATGTTATTTTTATCTTACTAAGCTAGTTCTAGTTATAATATAAGAAACTTTTTTATATTTTATCGCTAAAATAGTGTGTCCTTTATTTAGTCTTAGTTTTTGTATGTATATATTTACATTTGAAAAAAAAATGAGGCATATTTTCGGTAACGGTAATTGATTTAGCATTTTGTTATTGTAGAAGAGATTTTGCTTCGTTAATGATTTAAAATCAATCCTATAGTTAAGTATTATTGGTTTATGATAAACCTTCTAATAGTAGCTAATTATTGTACTAGATCAGTTTAAAAAGTAGTTTGATATAAGTTTGATTCTACATACCTAATTTTATTTTCGAGAAGGGAAGCAAAAAACTATTTATAATTGAATGGACTTACCTAAGTTTCAATGGGATCAGTCTGAAAGTTGGCAAATTTTAGTTTTTTATTAGTAAAAACAAATAAAAAAATTCTGTTTACGAATTTGTAGCTTGTTGGTACTTGTTGGTTGAAGCGTAAACTGCATAAATTTTGAATGTCAAATTTGGATTGGATTGGGTTTGAATTATGTTTCTACCATTTATTTATGAAAATAAATTTTATTTGTATATACTGTACTGGTACCTGACGTCATCTATCTAGTAACGCCCTTGACCAATTCAATTGCAGGAAGTTATAAATTTTGAGGCTTAATGGATAGAAAGCGTTGCTGATTTATGACGTCACTGTTTTTGTAGTCATACTATGAACTATAGTTACACGTGCAAGTAAATTATACAAATTAATAATTAATGCCAAATCGCAGCACTGAGTTTTTAAACACATGACTACATTAAGATCGTTACGTTGCCGTTATTAAATATCGAGCAATGCATTGTTCTTGTTATGGGACCTGTGCAAAACAAGGACAATGGTTGAAGAGGAAAAGGTTGGTTGTTTTTGAGTTCCCATATACTTATAAAAGAAATAAGTATACATTTCTGACGTTCTTGTTCTGTTCTGGGAGTATTTCTGACAAGATGTACATGTGTTTAAAAAACTTTAAGAATCTATGGGCCTATATTGTTTTATGGACCTTTGAGGACAAGTCTAGAGAGGCTCAATGTAAGCTGTGACGTAGCTCTGTTTAACGGCAACTTTAAAAATATTAATGCATGTAAACCTAGTTTAATTTTTTCGTTAGCCAACTTCAAGTTTTGATTGTACTAGATTTGCTTTGTATAAGTGTTTGTTGATTTGATTTGTATAAGTGGTTGTTAAACATACAATAAATTCGTTAGCGTCATTTAGTTAGGATACACGGGCCGGCTCGATTTCCAATGAGTTGGGCAATGCCATATTATGTTAATGTTGTACTGTTATAATGTAATGTACGAGCAATTGATCTTGAATGATTTCTTTCTTAAGTTTACGCACTACACATGTATTTTTTTACATTTACTCGCGTTGAACGTGTAGAGAGCGCGATCATTTTGTTGAGTGACGCAGCTGAAGCACTAGTATTTTAAGACGCGCGTCGATAGTGCGACGATTTAAGAACGTTTTGTGTGTGGGCCCTAATATGTATTAGTCGATATGTCGTTGTACAGTATTATTTGCGTATTAGTTTTTACCATTTTGTTTAACCTCAGGCGCATGGTTTATGTTTAATACAGTTGAACATATGTGTGATGTTGATCGGTACATTTTATTTTAAATTGGCTGTTATCCGCGGCTTCACTCGCCTTTGATTATAACCGTTTTTTCCTTTTTTACAAAACTTGTGATTAAAATGGTATAGCTACAATTTCTATATGACAAACATCCTCTCTCTTAAATCGTAATCACGATTATAATCACTATAAAATTTTCGATTTATTTTTTTATGTCAAGTGAGTAAATAAGCCGCTGCTCCGCTGATGATAAGATAAAACTGCAACCTATAGATAACTTAGCTGTTGCAGTTTCGTTTCTGTCCTGTGGCCGTGGTGTTGGGTCAATTGTTTGCCTCTGTCGGATACTTTGCCCTCCGGACCGGAACATGACATTGTCTTTATGGCGGCAGAAATAACTAAGGCGGTGGTGATGAATCTTAAGCTAACGACAGACAATTTTCCCCAAATGAAGATAACGAGTATAAGCGATAAATACTTTTACAGAGCCTTTACCAAAAGTTCTTTTCTTTCTTTAGGTTTTGACCTATACGTTAGTATTTTGCCATTAGTCAAGTAGAAATTTGCATCAAATTTTATATCAATTATAATTAGTCAACAGTCATAAGTCGTCAGTAAGTCATGTCAGGCTCTTGGGTAAAGCCGTGGCCTCATTACTCAAGCTCATGTAATGAGATTTGGCGGCAACGAAAAAATACACGATACACGATTCTTCATGATTATTTCATTTGTGCACTTTCACTGAACAAAATTGTACGAAATGCCACCAAAATTGACTAATTTCACTCAATATCAACACGAAATTCAATAATTATGAAAAAACTTCGACCATCTTTTCTTTCCATGACGCCAAAACTCTACCATGAGTTGCTATGGAATACGTACGGTAATTTACGCATCGAATTTTGTACTCTGTAGCACTCGTGGTCTGCAAATTCTTGCATTTCATTCCTTTCACATGCAGTTGTTACGGTTTACGTCACAAGTTCGCGAATTACAACCCTTAGCAATATGTAAGCAAACATGAAAAATCAATGAGTTATGAAAGATGTTATCAAAGAGTATATAAATTCTACGTAATAAGAGGCGGGACTTCTATAGATAGTAGATACATATCAAACCCGAATTTTGTATAAACTGTACTTAAAGTTACACATGTCACTAGATATAACATGGTGACATAAAGTGTATAACCCGTATAATTGGAAAGCAAGTCAAAAGGCATTTAGATATAAGGCAACTAGTGTTATATGATTTAGGCGAATAAAAAACATGCAAACTTATTTTTTATATGAAGTTTTTTTTTAATGACTACTGTGTTGCCAACCTCGCGGTTTTTACAACTTCACCGGGCTTTGTGGGCCGAGCAGAGTGCTCAGCCCGAGACATCATTATTTAGATGGATTGGACTGTTCCCTACAACGCCAGCAACAAGGGCTGTCTCCCGGGACACCGTACCTCGACTTGGTGCTGCGTTCTAGTTACTGGGTGGACTAAGTGGAGGAATAGTGGCGGCCCGTCGCTCGGCGTTAGGCGCCGTGCGCAAGAGAAGTCTTCGTCGCCTAGACCGGCGGCGACGGTGTAGTGTCCTGTGAATTTGTGTTCCAGTTGGGATTGGGAGGGAGGCTCGCGTTTGCCGCGGTTATTGGATCTGGTGGATCCGATAACACTTGACGGGGTCTCCTAAGTTTGGCGGGCGCATTTACGGCTGGTGTGTAGTCATACGCGGTGCTAATACTCTCATCCGTTCGAATGGCCCAGTACCCCGATTGAAGTACACCGCTGCACTTTTATCGGGGTTTACTTCTATACGCCACTTTCTGAACCAGTCGCCCAGGAGAGTGGCCACGTTACGGTGTATAGGTTGTATACCAAAGGTGAGAACCGAGCCCTGCAGCACCCCAGCCTCTAGGGGCCTACTGCTAGATAGAGTACCCTCTACACGAAATCTGAAATTGCGATTTGATAAGTAGTCTCGTATGATGAGTCTGTCTGGCATTTGGCACGCCCATTTCGAAGTGCTTGTAGATTAGGCCGTTGTGCCAGACCTTATCGAACGCTATGAAAGTTGCGCCAAACTGAATGTTATTTTATAAGGCTTATGCTAAACGTTTGTGAGATTCTAAACTACACAGCGCCATCTCTTGAAAGTGAGGTACCGCTATTTTGAGTGTTGGTGTTACAGTACCTATAAAAATACTCGTATTCGTTCAAACCAAGTTTCGTTGAGAGTTAACATGGTAACGTACATCATATATTTTTTAAGTTTTATCGTTCTCTTATTTTAGAAGTTACATGGAGAGCGTACACACATTTTACCACTTTGGAAGTACTCTCTCGTAAAACAATTGGGTTCATAAAAAAATATTAAAACTTCAATATTATTTTTGAGGACCTATCCATAGATACCCCACACTTGTAAATTTGATAAAAAAAATAATTGAGTAGTTATTAGTTTTCTTTAATATGGGGAACCACCAAAATTTATTGCTATTTTTATATTTTTGTGCTAAAATCTTAATGCGATTCACAGAATACGTTTACTTAATAAGTTTCAACAGTATCATAGATTCGGAAAAAGTGGCTGTGATATACGGACGGACAAACAGACAGTCATGACGAATCTTACTGTTTTTTGAACTTTGGCTACGGAACCCTAAAATAAAATTAATATAGTGTTTAAAAACACCTTTATAAAAAATTCATTATTTAAAATCGCTATTAATAACTAGAAAAATTGTTATGGTGAGCCAACTTAAAGAGATAGCTACGAGTATATATACTGTTGCTAATTTTATGGTAGCAATTTTAAAGTGAAAAAAATTTCGTCACACATGATTTTTGCATAGCTTTAATTGTGTACGCAGCCCGCGTTACGGGTTAGAAGCTCTTAGAAGGAATATTTTTGGTTGAGCTTCACATACTGAAGGTTCTGTTCAAGATGATACATTTTTGTTAAATGTTTTGTGGTTCCCTGCTCTTGATGATTGTCTATGGAAATTTAAATTCGATCCAACCTTTTAATGTAAATACAAAATACGTTCTAACAATATGTTACGTATACTTATACCTACCTACGAATAAAAGCGTCTAAAAATACATTTATTGCAAGATTCCTCAAAGAGAAACCTTTTTGTGTCATTGAATAGGAACATTCTTTTTCAACTTAATACTAAATGCTTAAACCGCATAAAATGCAGGACGCTGTATATTACAAGAGGAAGACATCTCATATTTTCAATATTGCTGCAGGAAGCATACGGAATGTCTTTGCCTCGGGAAACGCCATCTTGCGAACATAACATGTCAAACATTTAAGAATGTGAGGGAAGATTAAAATACATTTTACAAGCTGTTGCAGGTTTATCTAGATCCTTAAGCTGAGTATTATTTAACTACAAAACGGGTAAGTACGACTATTATGTAAAAATTTGTAATAAGCGATATAAAATTGATTAATATACCTAAGCTATACATCCAAGACGGTTAAACTAAGTTGTTGTACTATGTTCTGGCACCTTACGTCACTTCAATTAGCAATTATTGTACAAATATTTTTGCGATTTTTGCCGCTCGTTTGTTGCAAGTTACTAACTTGCGGACCTCGTTAGTGGGCTTTACCTAAGCAGCCGCTGATAGTTAAAAAGACGTAGGTATCTAACAAAAAGTCAAAACGGAGAAATAAATGTTTTAGTAAACGAAACAGAAATTGCTTGCTGTCTTGTAGACAATTAAAATATCTACGTATTTGAAATTTTAAAATAATGCCCACTAAAAAGGCTTTTACGTGGGTTAATAATATTATTAATTTATTAATATAATGTAATGAAAATAACAAAAAACGGTTTCATCTTAGCATAAAAAATGATGAAAAATATTACATACTTAAGTGAATAGACGTACATTTTGCATTTCAAACATTATTAGTTGTACTTTTCTTCTAAGTATTTCGTCTGCCCATCTAGAATATGCTTTTAACAGAAATGGACGCATATAGGTAGGTATTTCCGCGTTTTTTCTTAAGGGGCCATGTATGCTAAAATACGTCAGCAATATACTGTGTTTTTTATACAAAGCAATTATGGATCTTGGCGAGAATACACAAGATTAACATTAATATGCTTTATAAGACTAGTGTTTCCAAAACACGATTCATTGCACTGTGCTCGATATAAAAAAATCAAAAAGTTAACTCTTTTTTGAAAGCAAAACCCATCTGTCTACTTCAATTATGAAAATATCAACACCAGATTTAACATAAACATAGATAAGTATTATACCTGAAAGATAACTGTTTCAGTTTTTGTATTTTTTTCAAATTACTTTTATAGTGTCAAAAATAGTGATTTGGCGCTTAAGACATTTACTTTAGAGCGAAATATTTCATAGTAATCATTGATCGGGGGAGTGCGCTAATTGGCTCTTCTGGCTGACTAAGTATGGGGCCTTAAGAATGAAAAACGATTTAGGTATATAAGTAGGGCATAAGTGGTTAGATGCGGTCTTTTTTCTTAATGTGAAAGCGGTTTTCAACTAACTTATTACGACGCAAATAATCTATTTGCGTCTTTTCATCTTCTTCTTAGTTTATCTTTTTATCTTTTTTATTACTGAACACAAAATGAAACTACAAAGTATTAGGACATCATCAACATAAATGCGACTTTTCAATTAAGTTTAAAATAAAATCGTCTTTTCTTCTTCAATCGGGTGTAAAAAGATAAACAGAAGCGCCTTATTTTGTTGTTTAAAAACCGCACAGAAGGTAGTTAGCAATATATTAAAAATAGAGACAGATGCGCCTTTTTTCTGATTCCGGCAATCTATATAACTCAAATTTGTAAAAAGTGTTAGACGCGTCTTTTTTACTATCGGAGGCAACAAGAGAGGCTTAATATCATTGATTGATTGATTGATTGATTGATATGCTCATCTCAATCGGTAACACCAAAAAACAAAGAAATCATGTCATGAGAATCCACCTTAAAATACAGATATCAAAATAGTCTAAGTAACGTGCGTATAACCCAAAAAATATTATATTATAATCAATTATTATACGTCTTGTTTGAAGAACTTAATGAATTGTATTTTTTAATATTTGATAAATTGTGTTTGTATTGATATTCATGTATCAGTAAAAATGGGTGAAGATATGTCGGACTTCCGTCTGGTGGGTTTTAGGTCAGCCCAATTTCCACCTAAGCTGTTACAAACTTGTGGGCGATCTTGAAGTCTGCCTCGCTATTACGTAATAAATAATTGCATTGCAAATCGTTCGAGTCGTATTGGATTTGTACTAATTTGTATGAATTTAGGTATAATTCATAATTGCGGAAAGTCGTTTACATCGTTTAAATCGAGTGCATCGGTTTTTATCGTTACTAACACTAGACACAGTTGAATGAAATTGAAAATTCATTCACGTATATTCCACATGGACCACACAATGGATACTTTTGACGCCTCGATATACTTTATACCTAATAATTAAAAGTCTAATTATACTAGTGTAAACGAATAGTTTTGTGATGACTTATCCAGTTTAGTACCTTATCCAACTTAGGTACCTATTCCAGCAACCATACCCCAGTGTTCACCATTGTTATTTTCTTGTTTCGAGGGTATGAGGCTCACTCAAATACTCTTATATCCCCAATATGTGCTTGCTACTATGCTACTATATTTACTTATCTCTGCTTAGTAGCACGGATAGTAGGATTCCTTCAAGGGTGAGTCAAACTTATTAATCTAACTTACTTATTCTTCCTCGCTTCCCCTCTGTGGTCGCCTCTGTGGTCTAGCGGTTCAGTTGTTGGACTTGACTGCGTGAGGTCCCGGATTCGAATCCCGGGTTGGGCAACAAAAAGAAAAATTGGGTTTTTCCAATTTTCTAATAAAAAAAATGTTGCTCGGGATTGGAAATGTGTTCGGTTGGCGATAGGCTTGCCACCTATCACATTGTGGGATTTAGTGTCTTCGGCTAGTCGTGGGTGCCCTGGTTGTGACTCTGCCTACGCCTTCGGGGATATGGGCGTGAAGTTCCTTTTTTTTTGCTTTTTACTTATTCTTGCAGTGTTTGAGTCTTGCGATGTAGATTTCCATATAAATGCAAATGAGAAACAGATGGATGGTCTGTTTCTCATACTTAAACTACCTGCCGCACTCACATACATTTTTTTCATTTATAATTATATTATTATAGATAATGGTAACACATAATAATTATGTGCAGTAAAACTGCAAGAACTGACTCCAACTATTTCATTACCACGTCATAATTTGAATTTTTTTTCGAAATATAGCAAATGGTTCCGAGATGGTCCCACATACTTTTTATCAACATTCTATTATTAGTTTTTGAATTAAACTCAATAATGCATATTCTTTTTTTGTATTGCATTTTAAAATTTATGCACAATTAACCTTCTATTGGTGACATGCGGTCTCACGGACCGCTCAGTGTCAGTGAAACGTTGTTTTACCCCTTTTCCCGCACTTCCCTTGCCTGAGTCTCTCAGTAGCTTCGAGTTTAGTTGCGCCTGCGACGTAAAGGGGGATAGTCACGTCAGCGGAGCCCAAATAGGTAAGTTAGATCGATTTAAAGTTCGGCAGCGGCCTGTGAGACCGCATGTCACCTGTTACGAGATTTTTTCCACTTCTGAAGTGCAACTGAGTTAATATGTTTTTTGCAGTTTCTGCTTAAAATGTATTGCTCCAAGTCTTTAAGAAGGAAACCTAAGTTAACGGAGAGTGAGAATGTCCGACCAAGTACATCAAAACAGTGTAAGTCTGTTGAAGATGTTGGTTTTAGTAGGAAAATTTAAGATTGGCTGGGCAACGAAGACTCTAGTGATTCGGAAGCTGAAGATGTCCCCGATAAATATTCAGAAAACACGAAAAACTTGTGCTACTTGCCCTCCCAAATTAAAACGTAAATCAAATTATAACTGTTCTTCTTGTGAAAATCATGTTTGCCTACAATGTGCAAAACAACTATGCCCTAGTTGTCTGTAAAATTATGAAACTTCAACCATTGTCATTTTTTATTTTTTTATCTTTAGAAGAGATTTTTGTTTATTTTGAGTTGATATATGTTTCAATTTTACAAAAAAAGTTAACATTTCCAAAAATGTGTTGGTTATTGATATTTTAATGGTAATATTTAAGTTGAAGTCTGATTTTGTGATTACAGAGTATAAGTAAGTTATGATTAAAATATAAGTTATAAAAATTCAAGGTAAAACATTAAAACTACTTTTATTTATTCTTTAACATCTTATTAAACCCTACGTAATCACTGAAGTAAGCTAACATAAATAATTTTAATATTATTAGCAAAATACGGCAGCGGCCTGTCAGACCGCACGTCACCAGTTATGATATATAAATAACATGTCACCAGTAGAAGGTTAAGTTTAATAAGTGGTTTTTGAAACCACTCGTGAGATGATGAAAAAATTAATATGGGACGAGTAGTTTCTATTGAAGATAAGTTTACGGAACAAATGTGGGTAATGGCAATAAACTCTGAATTAAGTATGAGCTCAGTTTTTCTATAAATGATTTTTTCAGAGGCCACCTCGGAACCATAACCTATCTTTCTAAAACAGGACCACAAAAATAAGCTATCTGCGTAGTGGTAGCATAAAATACATATAAAAACATGCAGTTGAATTTAGGACCTTCTCCTTTCTGGAATCGGGTAAAAATGAAAGTTATGAATCCTAAGTAAACAGACATATTTATAAATGCAGCGCTTGCAGCATCTCGTTTTGGCATGTGGAAGTATGAACTAGCTGGAATGTGTCCAACTCGCTGGTAAGGTCTCAACAACCTCGTACTCATTTCTTTCCACCCCACACAGAGATTTTTCCACCCCACCGGAATGAGGTATGAATCTTATTTCTCAGGCTTGACACAGTTTAAACAAATTTTTCTTTTGTATTTATCTTTAATATGTTGAAATACAGACATTTGTGGATGTTCTCGGTAATAGAGAACTATTTCTATCACGTACGATATATGAAAATTATTCTAAACTAGTGGTCGCCAATTGGTCGAAATCAGACCATACTAAATTTAACATCTTGTTGATAAGAACGCCATTTTCATCTCTCAAGACCAACTAGTAAACTTTATGAATAGTTAGTGCGCCGTCTGTGATCTTTTATCGTTATCATCAATATACTTGTTTGTGTGTGTCAAATGCATGCTAGTGTGGGTAATGTTCTATTTATTGATTAAATGTACTTTATAAGCATTATTATTGAAAAATATTAGCGTTCTGCACTTCTCCTACACATAATCTATTAATATGCCAAATTTTATGCTCCTGCGTCCTCGCAATTTATGTAAAAAGGGGTTCAAAGTTTTGGCATCACGTATTAATATATAGATCACACCAACATACAGACGATACAGACATGCGGAAATGGTATTCACCTGAAATATGTTTAGTTGGTACACAACAGGATTGCCACCATTGTTATTGTCTATGTCTATATTGTATAGTTAAGAGGCTAGAGGAGGCATGTACTACTTGTTATCGCGATATCTAATCGGTTCCATGCGGCGGCGGTTTGTTATTGCCATCAAAAGTAAATTCTTGTTTAGCTTCTTGTTTACTTGCTTGTATGTAATGAATATAATATAGATGTCTAAAATAAGTTAAGAGTAAAACTGCAAAAAAGGACTTTGATTTCCATAAGAAAATTATTTATTTAGTTTCCCTTGGGATTACATCGTTAGAATCAGACTTAGGAGCAATAAAATGTACTTACAAAAAAATTAAATATAAAAATATATTGAATTATTTAAGTGAAAAATAAATTAAAAACGAATAAAATTCGTGAAAAATATGGGAAAGAGCAACTTAACTCCTCCTTTTTAAACAAGTATTAAATTAAAATTTAAAAACCCCCGACACAAGAACTTGATTTCTCATATAAAGTAAAAAAAATGCTGATATTCGGTTGATCTCCCCACTTTTATCGGCCACAACTTTTAAACGGCTCAACCAATTTTCATCAAATATGTCTAATAACATTCGCACATAAGTTACCTTTAATATAAAAAAACTAAATTGAAATTACTGCATCCGTTCGGGAGTTATGATGCCAGAAACACACAGATACACACACAGACAGACACACACGTGAAAATTATAACATCCCTCTTTTTGGGTCGGGGAAAAGTAAAAAAATCGGTTAATCTCTCCTTTTCCCCCCACTACTTTTAAACGGCTCAAATCGATGTCCATCAAGCATGTCTAAGAATACTCGTACATAAGTTACATTTAATACAAAAAAAACTAAATTGAAATCATTGCATCCGTTCGGGAGTTATGATGCCACAGACAGACCGACAGACACGTCTAACTTAAAACCCCTCTTTTTGCGTCGGGGGTTAAAAATTGGTTAAAATAAGCCTAAACGACTAATAATAATACGCGGTAGGTATACTGTGTTTCGAAAAAGGTTATAGACTACTTTTATCCCATTTAGGTACTAATGGGGTTCCCATGGGAGAAAGAAAAAGAAAACAATACAGATTCTCCAATGCTTCCAAGTTATCAGTTTTATGGCTTAGAAATCACAGACATAAAACTTTGAGCATCAATGGTCCAACCAAACATTTTAAGATGGTTTTTAGACTTTATGACACATACGTTTTTTATTATACAAGCTAACCATACTAATATCATGAGAGACTTTTGGCGCCATCGTGAATGAAGATGGTCGTAATTTTTACAATTATTGCATTTAGTGTAAATTATGAGTAAAATTAGTTAATTTAGGTGGGAATTAGTTTAATTTTGCTCAGTGAAAGTGCACAAATGAAATAACCTTAAAAAATGAGTGTTTCGTAAATTTCCTCGTTGCCGCCAAATCTCCCAAAGTGAGCTTGTGTAAAGTGACCGCCGCTTTACTCAAGATCCTGACGTGACTTTGTAAATAGTGACTAATGACTGTATAAGAATTAATTAATACGGAAGACATGTGACTAAAGACTATAAGAATGAATTAATACGGAAGACGTGGCAGCATAGCCTAAAGATCTTAGCAGGCCCCAGAAAGGGGCAAATTAACTTAAAAAAAGAACTAATATTATGACTGGAAGTTTGTCTGTATACTACAATTAGGTTTATATTCAAGCATATTGAAGATCCAAAATCAATCATGGGTGTTTATTTGTAAAGGGGAATTAATTCCCTTACCTAACGGGTGGCGAAAGTTTAGGCAAATAATTATTGATCGTAGGAGTCAATAGGGGTCATTAGCCAGAAGCGTGCACGTCGCGATCCCTGCCAGTCCATTGGACTGCAATTCTGGCCCGAAAAAGTACCGCAGAGCGGGTTAGGGCGTCCCTGGAGGCGACGCGTACCGATCCACCCTTGTCGGTACGAAAAGAGGCAGATGCGGCGATGGGGGCCGCCACCCATCACGCCAGGCCCGTACAGGCGAACCGAGGAGTGGAGAGTGTCAAATAGGCACGTGGAATGTGAGAGGAGGAATGGAAGCGAAGATGAATGAATTTATTGATGTAATGGATGAGAGATGTCGGGATTTACTGTGTGTAACGGAGACTAAGCGAAAAGGTGATACTTTTGATCTCCCCGGTGGCAGGTTGGCTCTTTAGTCTGGTGTACCACAGAGCGATCACGTCAGCGCTGGGGTAGGTATCATTTTATCGTCTCGCTTAGCCTCAGGCCTGAAAGAGTATGGTTTGATTGGTCCGAGACTGCTCTGGGTCCGTATTAAACTAGGAGTCACGCGAGTTTTTGTGGTAGCAACCTATGCTCCGGTCAACTCGTCGGCGACTCACGACCTGGAAAAGTTTTGGGATTCTGTAAGGGATGTTCTGGATATAGTTGAAGGTAATGAAAAAGTGATTATGTGTGGTGACTTGAATGGTTGGTTGGGGACGCGACGGGACGGTTACGAGGCCGTTCTTGGACCCTATGGTGATAAGAGATTAAATGATGCTGGTAAGCATATTGTAGATTTATGTGTGGAAAGAAATCTTCTTGTGTCTAACGCAATGTTTCAGCATAAGGACATACATTTGTATACATGGAGAAGGAATGACCAAATGAGTATGATAGATTTGATTTTGGTTGATAGTCACCTCCGGAAGTGCTTAATGGACACGAGAGCCTTCAGAGGCCCAACTCTTAACACGGACCACTACTTGGTTACTAGCCGGTTTAGGGGTCTGATTAAGAAGTGGAGGCACTGGCGAGTACGTATTCCATTTGGAGGACTTGAAAGGATTAAGAGTGTAAAGTTGCAAGACCCGAGTGTAGGAAGCATGTATGAGAGTCAAGTTCAAGACAGGCTGAATAGTGTATGCCTACCGGAATTAGACGTGGATGACTGTTAAAATGTTTTGAAAGATAGTATGGTTGATGTTGCCAAAGAGGTATGTGGGAGTGCAAAGATGCACAAGTCTATGAATGGTGACGCATGGTGGGATGAGGAGGTAAAAGCCTCAGTTGAAAGAAAGAAGAAAGCTTCGTTAAACTATGTAGCATGTTTGCATTCAAATGACAGTATGAAAGATTTGAAGAAAGAAATGTACCGTTGTTGCAAGAATATCGCCAAACACTTAGTGAAAGAGAAGCGTGAAAGGGAAAGTATGAAACTAGAAGAGAGGTTGGCTAACAACTTCGAGATGAACACCAAACACTTTTGGAGGGAGGTGAAGAAGTCTCGGAGTTGTTCGTCTACCTCCAGAATGAGTAGAATTAAGTCTAAGAGTGGTGATATTGTTACAAGCACGCATGACGTGTTAAAACGGTGGAATGAATTTTATGGAGATATGTATGAATGTGCCCAAGATGCTGCCACTGGGTCCGAATGCTCATATGACTCGGAAATAGCGGAGGCATCTGACGGCATTATGATGGAAGAAGTTGAATGGGCGATAAGAAGTATGAAATATGGTAAGGCTGCGGGAGTAGATATGGTTACAGCTGAGATGATCAAACTTGGTGGTCCTACCGTCCGGGACTCTTTCTGGGTTCTTTGTAACAAATGTTGGAAGACTGGCAGAGTACCCGAAGACTGGCGACGTGCGGTCATTGTGCCCTTGTTTAAAGGCAAGGGTTGACGCATGGACTGTACAAGTTACAGGGCCATTAGTTTGATCAGTTTAGCATCAAAAGTGTATAGAAAAATAGTTGAAAGGAGGATGCAAGGGATGTCCGATGGAACATTGTGGGAGGCTTAAGGCGGTTTCAGGGCTGGAAGAGGATGTACAGATCAAGTGATTTCGCTCCACAACATTTTAGAGAAGCATCAGGCTGTTGGTCAGAGGGATTTCTGCGATTTTGTGGATCTCGAAAAAGCGTTTTATAGGGTTGTACGTAAGGAACTTTGGGACATTTTGCCAGATTATGGGATAGTCGGGTTCCTGCTGCGTGCGGTGCAGTCAATGTATTTAGACTGTAAAGCATGCGTGCGG
>NJDC01002193.1:165079-176359 GCA_002245475.1 Calephelis virginiensis | reverse complement strand
GCAGCATCTTGGGGCATATTCATACATATCTTCATAAAATTCACTCCACCGTTTTAACACGTCATTCGTGCTTGTAAGAATATCACCACTCCTAGACTTAATTCTATTCTTTCTGGAGGCAGACGAACAACTCCGAGACTTCTTCACCTCCCTCCAAAAGAGTTTGGTGTTCATCTCGAAGTTAGCCAACATCTCTTCTAGTTTCATACTTTCCCTTTCACGCTTCTCTTTCACTAAGTGTTTGGTGATATTCTTGCAACAAAGGTACATTTCTTTCTTCAAATCTTTCATACTGTCATTTGACTGCAAACATGCTACATAGTCTATTCAAGCTTTCTTCTTTCTTTGGAATACGAAACATAATACCGTAATTATTATATTATGATTCATCAGCAGTTCATTCCTTATCATCAAGTTCCCGTCAAGTTAACATGACAGACTAGCTAAGACGAATCTAAGGAGTCGGAATTCGATAGGTAGTAATTCCAGGGTTACGCCTTCACGCCTTCTATTTTCGAGCTCCATTATCAAACCGGCTCAGTTCTGCCAGCACAAGTTAGTGTTTTAATAGATAGATCTAATAATCGTTTAAAAGTGAATTAAATACGCAGACATGTCAAACTTATAACATCCTTCGTTTTGCGTCATGGGTCAAAAATGAAGTGTGTCACCAAGAAGATATTATGTACAAAACTTTTTCAAACCGATTTGTCGTATTGTGTGAATTGAAAAACTCTATGTTAATAGCGTTCTTTTTTATAGTAGCATTTGTTGGGTTGCACTGCGTGAAATCAAACTGAACTCTGACGATTCAAACTGGGCCGAGAGGATTTTAAACCTATCCCAGGATAATCTTTGGAACTATCCTGTTTTTATTGCCTTTGCCGATAAGAGGAACAAGTTATTCAGTGTTATTCAATTCAATTCATTTATTGTTTGCGTGAAATAGTTTTACATGGTGTTATTAATAATACATTTAGAGCTTATTTCGCTAATATTAGCATGCAAACATTTATAAGGAAGGTACAATAAATACTAGACTTTTTAATATTACAAACATACAAATTCAAATAAAATTTACAATAATTATAATGTCACATCTAGAAAGCATAATCACAATATAATATAACATCCACATTATATGGCGTCTTTGTAAAATTATTCAGCAAAAGATTCAATGTAAAATGTAATTATGTTATTATTAATTAATTATTATTATTTATATTGTCACAAATGTTATACCTTCAATTAAAATTGTATTGGGATTAAATTGTAAATTACGAATCATAACATTTGGTTTAAGAACGGCAATAATGCATATTTAACATATTATTTTGTAAATTATAAAAATTGAGGTACAAATATTGGTACCCATTATAAAATCTATTTAATTTTAATTGCTGTCAAAAATTTCATTCATAGTGTAACAGCTTCTTTCTTGCAACCATTTTTTTAACATATTAATATGTCTTTCGAGTATTGAAGGCATTTAAAGCTTAAGGCTTAAGCTTAAGCTTCAAAGCTTAAAAATTGAAAGAATGTATAAATACTTTATTCTATTGCAAATAACAACATTTACTAACAACAGTACCACCTTTGTAGCACCTCCATGAACTCATGTTGTATTATGTGCTACACCGTAAGATACATTGATAAGATACGAGTATATTTTGTTAGGTTACACACATACGTACTTCATTATGAGACAGCTGGGAGTGTTTTCGTAAAACCGCGCAGAGGATGACCGAGGTGTTGAGCCAAACGATCGGACGAGACCCGTCGGATCGTCACCTGGTTGTCATCAAAATGCGCGACAGAGTAATCCCCTGGGAAAAGTTCACAAAATGCCTAGGGACTTGGAAAATAACTCAATATGAGACCATTTTTCACGGAAGTTTTACCCTCCTTTAAAAGTAAATGTTTTTTAAGTTGGAAAGAGTATTTTGATGAACGCTCTAAGTGTAAAGGAATTTGGTATCGGACAATTTAATGTCAGCCAATTCGTTATCCCCGGTTCAGTGATGTCAAACTGAGTAGAACGCAACTTAAGCCAGCCTTTAGACTAAGATCCGGATACATTCCACGTAATAAGTTTGCATATTTGATGAACAAGACAAATAATTCGAATTGCGAAACTTGAGGTGTTATCGAGGATGTGCAGCACTTGCTTATGGAACGTGCCAAGAATGAAGTAGATAGGCAGAATATGTTTCAGCAACTCAATTTGAATCGGTGGGATATGGGAATAATGCAAAGCATTTTAGCTGATCCTTATTCCAGGGCAGCAATGTGTCTCTACGAAGTAAATTAAATTTACATTAATAATTGTGGGAAGATAGAAATTAGGTACGATGGGATGGACATATCCAGAAGGATAAAATCCCTAAAAGAAAGATATAAAAAAATGCCTAGGGGTCACTCGACGGAGACTAGTCAGTAATATAACGTTCGGACCACATATTTTACGAGTCTAATTAACTAATTCTAATTCTGATTCTAATTCACTAATAAAGCTAAGTTTGTACTTAACCGCCTCTATTATCTAATTAGTAAAATGTCACTTCGTAATAAAGTGACACTTTACAAAACATGTGTTAGGCCAATCTTAGCTTACGCGAGTGTAGCCTTCACACATACCTCTCCGTCCCACCTTAAAAAAACTACAAGTCGTCCAAAATAGTTCCATGCGTACTGCCACCGGTTGCCCGGGGTACATGAGCAACGAGGACTTACATCGCTGTCTAGATTTAACTACAATAGCACAGAATTTCAAAGGTTAACCGAACGCTACTTTGAAATAACGGCTACCTACCCGAACCCGGTGTTAGCATCCGCTTGTGACTACACACTGACGTACTCACTAGATTCAGAAGACCCAGTCACAAACTATCGGATCCTCCCGATACGATAAAGATAGCAAATGCGAGCCTCACTCCTAGCCTCAACATCACTAGCACAACCAACACATACACATACACAACCAACGGACTAAAAGTAACAGATCAGTTACACTGTTATAAATACGCGACAGTAAAAAACTAATAAAATTTATTTTTTCCTTTTGTATACAAACACTGAAAAATGGGTTTCTTTATTACTATTTTGCATAATTGTTTACATCGATTATCTTCGGTCGGGTCAGAATACAAATATGGAGAGATTGCCATGCAAGAATGCCCAACCCTACGACCTTGGCAGACTAGAAAAAAGTAATGAATGTGAAGGAAGTAAGACTTATCTGCAGGAATCGTAACATTTGGCACTCGATATTCTCGGTATCTTTTTCGTTGATCCATTTTAATATATAACTTCTCTACATTGGTTGACAATATCGTGGCCGTGAGCGGTGTTCGAGCGCACTTTGTGTCTAGGTTGCCTTGTGTACCTGTCTATATTTTGTGCTTAAATACTTATCACTGTATAAGGGATAACATTATCCCACGATTGTTTACTCTCTCTGGAGACGTAATATATCAAACACTTAAGCGATGACATCTTTGGGTATCATATTTTGGTTGTAAAATATGAGAGGTCAACGGATTTTCTGATGGTAAGAATTACACGTTCCATAAACACCATTAAAGTAATGGGTAACAAGAATCAAAAAGAAGTACCTTTCACAAGTCTTTGCCACCGCTTATAAAGTGGTCACTCTTACAACATGACCGTCTCTTTGGTCCCCACTCTACCGACCTACAGTTGCCGACAGATTGGCCGTTTCGTGTCACAACAACAACAGTGAAAATAAATAGTGGAAAAGTATAAATCAATAAATGTTTTTTACCTAACACCCAAGTGACAGTAGCGAAACAGTTAAACCGTGAGTTTTGACTAAGGTGTAAAATGTACGGGGTAAAGGTTTGTAGAGTTATAGCTTGGCTCTACACGGCATCTGATACTTTACATCTAGCTACAGCACATCATCTCACAGACCTTAGCCTACTTACTCGGGCACGACGGACGCCAAGCTCTGATAAACATAACGGCTCTGCCAAGCCAGTTAAAAGTAGGTACAATACGGTAATCCTAAGTTTTGTGCTACATTTTCAAATGAATAGATGGATTTCCCAATGTAGTTTGTAATGTAATGAAGTGTAATTTGACCGCCTCGGGTTTGATTCCCGACAGGGGTAGAAATGTGTGTTATGAAAATTTCGATGATTAGAAATTGTTGGTTGTTTTCTGGTATCTTTTAAAGTATTTCTATGTATTGGTATCGTTGATTAGCACCCATAACATAAATATATAATTGCATACTTTGGGGTTAGATGTTATTTGTTGCCGTGAAAAACATCTGTCTGTCGCCTCTGTGGTCTAGCGTTCCAGGTGTTGGGTTTAACTTAACGAGGTCCCGAGTTCGATTCCCGGGTTGGGCAACAACACGAAAATGTGTTTTTTTCCAATTTTTTAATTAAATAAATGTTGCTTGCTATTGGATATGTGCCCGGTTGGCGATAGGCTTGCCACCTATCACATTGCGAGATTTAGTGTCTTCGGCTAGTTGTGAGTGCCGTAGTTGTGTCTGTGCCTACCTTTTCGGGTATATGGGCGTGAAGATACTTACTCAAAAGCCAAGAGTGAGTTCGTCTAATGCTACTAGGATAAACCGACGCCATAAGATTAACTACTTGTATTAGTTATAAACTCCGTAGTTATTGCGAGTCTATTTCTAAAAAAAAATAACACAACCACTCTGTTGCTTTGATGGAGTTACCTACCAGTATTTGACAACTAGACTTAGTTTATATTTTTAGTGTGGTAAAGGTGGATGGTTTCGGCAAAATAAATCTTGAATTTTTAGTCGTAATCACAACACACTGCTAACGTTTTTGTATGCGGTTGCTTCTTATCAACGTGAGACAGTTTGTCTATATTTTATTATCTTACGTCTCAGTGACGTTTATTTCCAGGGTTGCGGCAAAATAAATGTTAGGTTCCAAGCCTGAGGGAGCTGGTTGGAGGCAGTCCAACTCATCCGGATAGAAGTCCGCGTTAGCCTGCCCACCGAGCTCGGTCCATTACCTCGGAGACGAGAGACGCCAAGCTTTGATTTAGTTTAACATTTCTGCCAAGTCTGTCGTGGGTCCATTACGGTCGGAAGGGTTTTGGCCTTAATATTATTTCAGGTGCCAATAGCAACGTGTAAAGTTACACAAACACAAACAAGTAAACGTAGCAGTGGAAATACCTCTCTTGCTAGAATACGAGCACAAGTCATCCAGTCAAAAAATATACAGTTTTGATTAAGCCGAAGGTAATAACCGATCCGGATCTAGTTCGACGTCTGGCTGTTCACTAACCTCGGCCCATTTTTATTAATTATAACTCTGCCACGTCACTCACAAATAGGACAAAAGAAAACATTTGTCAACAGACGCATTCACTTCACAGATGACAAACAACTTCTAAATACATAACATATAGGTAACAACATGTTAAGCATTGAAACTAAAAAAAAAGGAAGGAGAACTGGGGAAAAATAGTTAAATCCGCATGCAGTTTGTTTTTATTCTGCCAATTCACGAAAAATTAGCAAGTAGAACTTTCAAATAGGTTCTAAGATTGCAAGTTTTTTTTATATTATGTAACCTTAGTAACCTTAGATTTTTTTTCTGAACCAATATCGATTATTGTTTTTCTGTTTATAATCAGGAATATTTCAGGAGTTTCACTTGATGTATCTTGGTTTTATTAGCTTAGACAACATATTTTTTTACTACGTTCAAATTCAGACGGCAGCTTAAAGGGCCATTAATCAAATGATTTTTAGGTTTAATATTACACACCCTTTCAACCCTCCAAAATCTCGTAAAGTTTTTCTTAGTCTATATAAATAAAAACAGTTAATTATTATTCGAGTAAAACATACACATGTTTTATTAATGTACATTATTTTTGGACCACTACATCTTTGTACCGACGTTGGTGTACGCAAGCCAGAGTTGGGTATCTGTTGCGTGACGCTCGTTGACTGCATTCGCAATAGTGATATCCGAGAAAGAGTGAGATTGAATGAAAGTGTTGCTGAAATGAGAAAGAGCATGCTTCACTGGTTCGGCCATGTGGAAAGAATGACATTGCAATTGACAAAGCAGATATACAATAAGAGAGCGGATAAATGACAGATGTAATGGAATGTCAACCTAGGTCTCCTCGGGGTACCTAGGCTGAAATTACACTGTGAAATCGTTTGGGTGTTTATCCGAGGATAGTGTCATAAGTCTCCGAAACCCGTGTGTATAAGCAGGGTGATGAAAGTGGAGGGAGCCAGACAGGTCTGCGAGGATCGTGTGGTTTGGAACTCGTTACTCTCTCCTAACTCCGTAAGGGACTTGGCGTGAAGATATATATTTTGTTGCACATATGTTCTTCTTTGTTATAAGTGGACATGTGCGGTTTCGAAATAAACAAAAAAAAAAAACACATGTAAAATGTCACTACAAATCCGTTCCCGTCCCCTCGTGTCTTTTCCTCCTTTAAGCCTCTCGTGATTAACGGGTTATAGGTAAGCAAACTTGGGCTGCGCCTGAAAAAAGGATTTCTTTTCAAATACAGATATACGCCTATAAATTTTTGTGTAGAGAACACCTCTATATGTTGTCTTTGACAAACAGGATAGCCGTGTGATTGTCGCTTTTCACCTGTCACATAAATATATTAATTTAAGCGCAGTGAAATTGCAAATAACCGACTCAGTAATACTCCGCGATTTGATGATGTTTAACCGCCTATAAGAAAAGAAGAAGGTTCTCAATTTAATTGTATGTTGCTTTGCATGATTGTTAAGCAATTACTCGGCCAATTACAGCAACAGATTTTGATGTTTTTTTTTGCAAAGATCATGATTCCGTGGATTCAAACTACTAGTGGGATGTCGATAGATATCGATAAAATGTATGGGGGACCATCTCAGAATTATTTGCTATCTTTTGAAAATGGAATAATAAAATCGCGACGTGGTACCTAACTAAATAATTTTATTGCACTTAATTATTTCGAAAGCTACCTCATGACTCCAAGATGGTCCCATATAAGTTTTATTCAAATTAAATCACAATGCATAATCTACTAATACATAAGAAAGATAATCAAAATCTGTTCGCCATTGGCCAACTGATCGTAACAAACATACAAACAACTCTACTAACCGCTCCCCGACAAAACCTACATGTAATGTAGCTAAGAACCATCTTTATCGTTTTCAAACAAAAATATCCACATCAAAATCGGTCCACCTGAACAAAAGTTATGATGCCATAGAGAGACACATGAATACAGACACCTCAAACTCTTAATACCCCTCTTATTTCATCCGGAATTAAAAACATAGAGGCTAATTGATAACTTTTTCCACTTTGTGGTCGGCTAAGAAAGATGTATTTCTTAAAACTACCTTGACTTCGCACCTATACTTAACATTCTAAAAAGTCGCTAAACAATTATGTTTTCAAATTATACATCACGATAGCATACAAGACATTTAAATCACAAATTAAAAAGACTTATGTACTAGTAATTTTAATGAAATTCTGAGATACAGTTGTCAAATATTGTCGTCTTCGATATTTGAACAACAAAGTTTGTGCTCCGAGATACGTATTTCTCTATCTAAATTCATTCCAACCGTTTCAGTGAAGTAACACCGGAACAACGACAACTTGGAGATATTTGCGACTAAAATAAAATAACTTCTTATTAGCTAGAGTTACTTAGTTGTTACCTACAACTGGATACAACAAACGGTGGAAGCGAGCATTAAAACGAATAAAATCCGAAACCTCCAGCTCCGTATTTATTGAACCGTTTCGTGAGCCGATAAAACAGAAGCACTAACGGTAGACGGGTTTTTAGAGAATGTCTAGCACGGACGTTTATCGTTAAGTCGATAGTCCGATGTGACATCGTAGTCGGCTCTACAAAAATGTAAGTCGATACAAAAACGAAATCAAGTGGCCCTTTACTACGTAGTATAAATACATAGTTGCATTATTTCTCCCTATGTCCCTTAAATCTTTAAAACTACGCAACGGATTTTGATGCAGTTTTTTTAATAGATAAAAAAAAGTATCTTCACGCCCATATCCCCGAAGAGGTAGGCAGAGGCACAACCAGAGCATCCACGACTAGCCGAAGATACTAAGTCCCATAATGTGATGGGTGGCAAGCCCATCGCCTACCGGGCAAATATCCTATCCCGAGCAACATTTTTTTATTAGAAAATTGGAAAAACCAAAATTTCCTTTTGTTGTCCGACCCGGGATTCGAACCCGGGGCCTCATGCAGTCAAGTCCAACAACTGAACCGCTAGACCACAGATAAATAAAGGGATTAAAAAGGAATGTTTATATGTATATTTTATACCCGTGCAAAGCCGAGGCGAGCCGTTACTTTACTTATAATTTAATCTAAGTAAACTGCAAAAAACCAGACTTCAATTTCAAAATGTGTTTGATGTACGCATATGAAAATTTAGTATTTTCATCGATTTCCCTGGGATTCCATTATCAGATCCAGACTTGATAGCAACGTGACCAACTCAGAAGAAGGTTCTTTTAAATAAAAAAAAGCATTTTTAAAATTAGTTCAGAAATTATGGAGAAATTGATTAGCATATATAAAAATATAGGAGTAAAACATACTGTTTCCTCCTTGTTTAAAGGTGTGTTGAAAATGGAAATTTTACTAAAAATCGAAAATAAACGTTTGACTGTTCCCGCTTTACAATTTCCATCTTTTTGTGTGGCATGACAACAGATAAGCACATGGCGCTCCTGATGATAAGGAACAACCATGGCATGTCATAGGTGTGTACCGTGACTCGAAGTGTTAGGGCTAATACACAAGTCAACCGATTGTCTTCCCCTAGGTCGGAAAACTGAGATACACAAATAGAAATATTAAGGCGAATGATCCCAACCCGAGCGAGTTGCTGCACCGCACTCTAGTACTATTGGTCTTATCGATATACTTAAAATCTTACGAACTGCTCCACAGGGAGGCAGGTCCCCTACCTCCATTCGACACAAGGGATCCAGATTAACACGAAAACAGAGCGGACATAAAACAAAGTAATCTTTGATAATAGAATATGTAAACAGAATACATTTTACACATATAAGTAATTAGTAACATAGAGCTTTAAATGTCTAGAGCACTGTTTAAAATTGAAGTGCCTTTAGACTACAGAAACATTTTCCTTTCATGGCAGTTCTAGCCATTTAGAATTAGGTAAATTGTAAGTCGAAAATTACAGCAATAGATACAAATGTTATATATCGTTATGTACTATGTAGGTATGTATACGCAAGCCTTAGCGTGAGTTCTTTTGTGAGACGAATACAATGATTACCTTCCTTGTCATAGCGTCATCTCTTACCATTATCGTGATTTGTAGCAGGTAGATTTGCACACACTGTCTAAATCACACTAAACAACTAACGACACCACGGTCGTCTGTAGTATCTATAGATGACAGGAGTACACTGTCTCATTCCTCAAATAATTGAAGGTCCAGTGTAGATCTGTAAAAATTTATTTCTCTGATCTTAAAAAAAATAATTTCCTTTTAAAAAAGGCCATGACTCAATTTAATCAGATCAGTCTTGAGTTATATCGAATAATGCATAAATTTTCATTTTCATGGAATCATGACTTACCTTTCAAATATCCATAACAACCGCCAAAACTTATCCGCATCGAAATCAGTTCATGCGTTGAAAAGCTGTGATGTCACAGACAGACACACACAAAGACACGTCAAACTTACAAACACCCCTTTTTTCTTTTTTGTTACAAATCGTGACGTCGGAATGAAATTGTCACTTTCTAACCGACTCCGAAAAAGAAGAAGGTTTTCAATTCGACTGCATGTTTTTTTTGTACATTTGCTACGTGATTACTCGGCCAATAGGCAATCGATTTCAATGTTTCTGTTTTATAAAGATATTAAATGATTCCGAGATGGTCCCATATTATATTTCTATCACGACCTGACTAGTTGTTTTTGAGATAAACTAAATGTTGATAAAATTTGTGTGGGAACATTTCTATATGTATAAATAATAACTTTCAAATCTCGACATGGTGCCCAATCAAATAGTTATGTTCGGTTTTTGCAGTTTTGCTGTGCTTAATTATTACAGTCATACTGCGCTTAAACATACACACCTATATTAAACCAGCTGCCTGTTCCGGCTTCACTCGGATGTTATTTTTTTTTATCTTAAATTGGGATGTAAGCAATCCTATCTTTCAAGTTGAATCAAACTGCACACGGTGTGCAAATTTGATTGAAATCGGTTAAGTAGTTTAGGAGTCTATTGCGGACAAACAACATGATACGTAATTTATATATGTCGCAAGGTCGTATGCGTGGCTTATATACTTTGGTTATTAGTATAGTTGACGTAGCAAATAGCGCAATATAGATTGGCATTCAAAGGCTTCAAGTAAACACCACGTGCAGTAACAGGTGCGCTTGCAGGTGTTGTCTTATCAGCTTGTTTGTCGGCCGCTACGGCTATATAAGTCAAAGCGAGCATGCTTCGCGAGGCATTCTTTGTAAACGCCTTGCAGTGTTCGGACCGCTGTCTAGTGCGGAGGTCGCCATTGGTAATAGGTCTCTCCCTGTCATAGGATGGCAAAGAGATATTCTAGATCGTAATTGTTAATTAAATTATGATCTAGGGCCCGGGTTGAGGGTCATTCGGAGGGTGCATTATTTGGTTGGCACTCACGTTTGGAGGAGCGAGGTGGAGCTTTACCTTCCCCTTCGGGGGTTTACTTTTGTTGTCATAGTGGAATGCTTATTCCTATGTTCACGATGGTTTGGTTGGCAACGGAAAGGCATACGCTACTTGTTAGTGCGAGAGTACTGAATGATAGCGTGTGGACATCAGGATCGAGTGGATCACTTTGTTCTGATTTCTAAGTTCTTTAGTAGCCAAACGCTCACAAGTTGTACGCTCCCGGGCTACCCGCCGGCCGCCCGGCGGCTCATGTATCGGCCAGTAGATAGAATGTGTTTTCGCTCCGACATATATATATATATATATATAACACTCGATGTATCGACCTTTGTGGAGTGCAGTCGAATTCTCCTGATGATGCTGAGTTTTGAATAGAGTGTGTATTGTTCATTCATGGCGCACTATTTTGCCTGTTTTGTCACGCCATATTACGTTTACATTTTTTTGCAAATTAAATAATTTTATTTGGATTACATTATCTGTACTCTAAGCTAGAACACAAACCGAACAACAAAAGTTGTTATTCAAAACT
>NJDC01002193.1:151509-163871 GCA_002245475.1 Calephelis virginiensis | reverse complement strand
GAAAGGCATACGCTACTTGTTAGTGCGAGAGTACTGAATGATAGCGTGTGGACATCAGGATCGAGTGGATCACTTTGTTCTGATTTCTAAGTTCTTTAGTAGCCAAACGCCCACAAGTTGTACGCTCCCGGGTTACCCGCCGGCCGCCCGGCGGCTCATGTATCGGCCAGTAGATAGAATGTGTTTTCGCTCCGACATTTGTGGAGTGCAGTCGAATTCTCCTGATGATGCTGAGTTTTGAATAGAGTGTGTATTGTTTATTCATGGCGCACTATTTTGCCTGTTTTGTCACGCCATATTTCGTATACATTTTTCGGCGGAAAATTGCAAATTAAATAATTTTATTTGGATTTCATTATCTGTACTCTAAGCTAGAACACAAACCGAACAACAAAAGTTGTTATTCAAAAATAACTCGATTTCCAACACTTACTGTAAAAGATAAGATTATAATCAACGAAATGCCCACCTTGATTACTCAAATCAAAATTAATGTTGAGTAGAAACCCTTAATTACTATCATAAATTAGAATTCGCCGATTGTTAAACTTACAAACATCTGAGACTCTTAAAGGTATACGTCCAATACTCATTTCTTTACTTTATTTTTATTTATTTTATGATATTGGAAGGCAACAGCAGACGGATTTCCTGGTGGTAAGAAATTTACATCGCCTAGAGACACCAACGACGGTAATGGTACGTTGCTCACTTGAGACCGGAATGTAAGACCTCGAGCAGAAGTAAGCTTACCGGCTACCTTACTCTCCGAACCGAAACATGTTAACGGCAAGCACTGACGTTATAGCGGCAGGAATAGGTAGAGCGTTGGTACCAATCCGGGCAAGTCACTGCGAAACTCTACCACGTAGTAGGATGTCAGGGTGTTAGTGACGTTAAGCCTATGCTCGCCGTTTATGAGCTGCCTGGCAGGAAAGTGGATGGTCTATTCTGCAAAGAAACCCGGAACAACACGAGGAAAAACAAGAATTTATGATTTCATGTCTATAACGATGAAAACTCTTTTGCTGTTTCTTTCTTTGTTTTATTTCAATGATTAGTTTGCCACTGCATGTACGTACGATTCTGACGTTAGAAAAATGAAAATGTAAAACAACAACTTAATTTAAAACAACAAACCAATTCCTATAACTCAAGTAATCAGTGACGATGTCGTCAACATAGACAGACGTCCTAGCGGCCCGCCCCGGCTTTTCACGGGTATGAAATACCTATACATGTAAACCTTCCTCTTTAATCACTTCATCTATTTCAAAACAAAAGGTGTGTGTGCGATTCACACACGATAGAAGCGAAACTAACTCTCTCTCTCCCTCTCCCTCTTCAACTCCCCCCCCTCTCTCTCTCAATATCAATCTCTATCAGTGTCGATCAATCTCTATCAGTGCCTATTAATGTCTATCAATCTCTATCTCTGTCCGTCTTTCTCTCTAGACACATATAAAGAAACATGCAACAAACAAACAAACATCTTGTGACCTCTTTTGCCCGTGCTCAGTCGTTGCCTAAAGCTTAGGGTAGGACTAGAGAGATTAAGAGAAGAGACCTTTTTTTTAAAAAAAAGATAAAATGAACATTAGATACAATCACAATTGTCGGTTATAGAGTGGATTTGGGTCGTGGGTGCGAGTCCGAGAGATCACTTTCCTCCTAGGCGGTGGAATAGGACGGACTAGAAAAGGAACACTTAGCTGTTATTCGGTTGGGCGCGACGAGGATCTCCTGGTGACGGCTTTTCTTAGTTTAACGTCTCGGGGACGTGTTTATCCGTTAGACGCTCTTACGACGATGTGACAATCTTTAAATAAAGTAAATCGACAAAAGAATGAGATGAATATATATCATCCTACACATTTTGGTGTTTCTGTCTCTTACTTGTCAGTAGGTGGAAATTGGGAGTTTTCGCTTTTTCAGCAGAATGAGAGTATAATTTGCAAGTCCTGTTAACAACCAGCATAAAATAACTTTACATAATATGATCTTACTAATCAGTCTGTTCAGTGTTCGCGAGATTTTATTTGAATATGTAAGTTTACAAATATTTTATCCTATTGTCGTGTAAAACAACCGGCGCTGGTAACTTATTAAGTAAGTAAGTAAATAATAAATAGTTGCGTTCCATTTCGAGCCAACAATATTCGCACCTTGATCAAACACTTACGTAGACTTTAAAAATTATATTTTACATTTGCAGGATCCAGTCTACCTCCTAAACCTTGTTTAGTAATCATGCGATTGCAAAAACATTATTTCTAACTATATGACTTTCCTCAAATTACTCAAAAACTACGTTTTTCTTGCCTATAATATATTGATTAGCTTGTCAATCCAGCTATTTTCAATCGAAGGCATTTCTAGCTATTTTACTAAAACCTTTTTTTTATTTCGTCTTAAAACTTTTTCCACAAGGTAAATATTAAGATACTTTGTCTTTTGAAGCTCTTGTCTTGTTTTTGATAAAAAGCTCCTGTAACAGGTTGATTTCTGAGAACATGCAAAATCAGATTTCGAAAGGGATTTTTTCAAAAAACAAAATAACTCGATCTTTGGAAAGACCATAGAGAATAAAAGAAAACAGGTTAATGTCAAATTGGTTAATATGTGGTGATATGTGGAAAGATAAATCAAATAAGACTAGGGATGCAAAGTTTAAAAAAAATTCGATATTGATATATCGATATAACTCGAATGAAGTCGATATGGAAATATCGATATATCGGTGAAATAGACCGATATATCGATATTTCTTTTTTGTAAAGTTTATTAAAATTTATGTTGTTTTTATTTACCTTACCAAAAAAGGCTTATAAAGGGACATGGGGACAGACGAAGCGTCTTTGTTTTATACTATGTGGTTATAATTCAAAACTACAAGTAGAATGAAAATAAAATTTATGTATGACCATCATTACCTCTCTTTCGAAAAAATAATGATCGAATCTCGACGTATGATCTGCGTTTAAATGATTTGTCCAAACGACCGGCAAACTAAAATGTTCGGTTCGGAAATTCCTGTTGAGGGCGAACTGCGCTATTCCGCTTCGACATGTAACGGAAGACGGACCGCAATAGAGGACTATTAACCTAATTCAGCAGCTCTTTGGAAATATCGCTACAAAAGCCGTAAATTTAGAAGAATTGTTGTACTTACAGTGTTATGGGCTTTTCAAATACCACTTTATTTAAGTTAAATCACTATCTGATCGTTTAATGGGTGTATTAGCTGGGTGTTTTATTTGTTCGACACTAGCTGTTGCACGCGACATCGCACACATCGTCATGTGCCTTTTCGTAGTTAAACATTGGAACGAAAGATTCTCCGGAAGTAAAAGTTATCATAAATGCTGACCCGATCTATGAGCTAATACTACACAAAAAATATATGTAAATCCTTTTAGTTATTAGTAGTAGTAGTTATTAGTTAGTAGTAGTTATTGCGTGGAAAGTGAACACACAAATCGATATCAATTTAACAAACTTGTAAAATTTAAAATTTTTGTCAGTTTGTGTATGTATTTATACAAAACAATTGAAAGACGTCAGCGTTGGTCAGTGAACAAGCAAACAGGTGGTCGGTAAGACATCCGTGGTACTGGTAGAGTGCTATGCACCTACCATGCCACTAGCACCGTGACCTCGAATTAGTGGTAGAGTTATAAGACGACTTACTAACCTAGATTGGTATCGTCATCTCAGCTATGTCTGATGGCATAACACCAGAGAATGCCGTTGTCATTTCCCAGGGTAAGATAGCCAGATAGTCTCAGATTATGCCTTTAAATGAAAAAAACACTTGTACTGTTTTACGTATCACTTATAGTTTAAGTTTTGGTCCTGATGATATTGTTACAAGCGAAACCGGTAGGCTAGTTACAAAATAATAAATTACAAAAAAAAATTGGTTTGGTGAAGCTCCGTTCGCAACTCTGTAGTCGGTAAAGGAGGTAGTATGAATTACACTGTTGCTACTAGAAATCAGCTGACAGCTTTAGTTTACCTACAATTCTCATCTTAACTTTTTTTCTGGTTTCATTCGAAATCAGTTCAATTTTATGACATTAATTGTATAAAGTAATTATGGCAAGTACGTCGAGATGGTGTACTAACGATCCTGATATGTTTTGTTACATATGCGGTGAGTATGTAATGAAAGATCAACGACACGACAGTTAATGACACGATAATTCGCTTACATTCTGTACACTTTGGTATTGAAATTGATTTTATGAACAAAGAGACTAGATTTCTCGTACCAGCTACCCAAATATACCCAAAATCAGGTATAAAACCTGAGATTTATTAAGATACACCAAAATGAGTGTAGGCTAGTATTCTAAGTGATACATGAAACACTAGAAGTGTTTTTTCATTAATAGATATGATGATAAGTACAGCGATGCGTGTTTCCTGTCATAAAATTTTCCTAGCTGGTACATTTTATGGGTTCGTATAATTGATAAAGTTTTTTGACATCTTCAAGCTTGTACCTTCTCGTAGTTAATTTTAATAAAAATAGAACACAATAACTCATTCTTACATTCCTCTCCGGAGCACACCGCCAACTCTAATTAAATAAGATGAAACCATCGTATCTTATTGGAGTTCATTAAGAAGTTGTTATTTAAATTTCCAACAAATAACATAAAAGCTAAAGATACAATATCCTTAGCCTCATGATTTCTTTTTTCATCTTTTTCTTATACCGGTTGTGCTCTCTGGTTAAATATTTTACTTAATATTTTTGTTGGTAATGTATTATTATGATGTATTAATAGTGAGTTGTGTTAATAGTGTAGTATTAAAGGTTATTTGTTGTGTGTTTGGTGTATATTATACCTTTGAGGAACATATTTAACGTATTTCATGTTTCTGGATTATATTAAATATCCATATCGTGAATCGTCCTAGCTGTTACCAGATTTTTTGTACTTTTGGTATTTTTGTGATATTAATTTTGCAATACAGGTATAAAAAAGTTATTGTTTATAAAGGGGGCAATTTTAAGGGGGTTTTGTACTCGGGTCTTCAGATATGTCCAAATTAAATTTCTCCGTAATCGGCTCAGCGATAAAGCCGTGAAAGCTTAACAGACAGACAGACAGACTCAAATGTCAACATTGATTTTTATACAAATTCTCATTCCCTGTTGAAGTCTTCGGAGTTAATTTTTGAAACAGGTAAATTATGTTTAAACTTGAGTTCAATGTGAAGTTGGACTTAGACAACGCTAAATGTTCTGAACCAAAATGTCCCTAAACGACAGAAAAAAATATCGCTTGCAGCATTAACGCTCTACTGTCATGGAATTATATACTCCTCGGAAATTTGGAGAACGTGGCTTCTTTAATACCAAAAACCTCCATAATCGTGAAGTGTGCACTTTTAATAAATATTGAGTTAGAAATGTCTTATAAGACTGATATACTATCGTCTGTGTCTTGGTTACGATTCGGTGATCTCTTTAAGTCCGAAGGTTTTGCTTAAGCAATTGCCGACAAGAAGAGTCTCAACCAACACCTTAACGGCCTCACGCTACTCTTTAACCCTGGGCTAAAGGTCTAAAGAATGCAGTAATGTTGGGGACGGCGTGCATTGTGCGGAGATTCCTCAGTCTGTCACTCAGGCCGCTCATGGCTTAGTTGTATTTACCGTATTCTTTAAATATAAAATGTCAATATGTGTTTCTTTATTTGAATTAAATGTATAAATGTAAAAAACAATAAATGAAGTTAAAAAAAATCTTGCAATAACTCCTTATTTTCATATCTAAATACTATTTCTAAAATAGATGTAGAATAAGTCGTTATTTTGCATCTGTTATAATGGATTTCCGCAAAGTAACACCTGAATCAATTAAATACTATTTCTAAAAAACAAGGTATAACAAAAATTAAATGATACCATTATACTCGTATATTAAATAAAACAAAAAGTGTTAAATTACATAATTTTTTGGTGCATAATAAAGTCTATTCATTTATTCATTATAATATACGTTATTTCATTCCATAATGTATGACTCAAACAATTATTCATTCATTAATTAAATCTTAATTTTACACCAAATCCAAAAATATTACAAATACATTAAATAAAAATAAAACTTAAACAATTCAAAAGGCGGTTTCATCGTCAAGTCAGCGTTTTTTTTAAGTTCAACCTTATATTATGGAATTAGATTGAGCGAAATAATTGCTTAATTTTCAATTTTAGGATTTTATTTTTAGGAAGCTTTGAGCAGTTAGTGGCAACCCTAACCATATCTCATTCCTGATTTGTTCACAAGAAGTCAAAAACATTTTAAATAAGTACCTATAACTTTAAAAGTAAATATTTTCATTAAGGAAATTGGACGAGGACGCGCCGTTGTCCAAATAATTTGTTATTTGGTTAACGTTTGAATAATGCGAAATTAAATTCTAAACGGTGAAAGCGAATTATTAAGAGATTCAATTATTGAATTACGTTTTCAAGCACTCGAAATTACAAATTTTTGACTTTTGAAATTATGTAATGCTCATAATATTTTGAATTACTTTTAAAGCCTTATAAATTTTAATATTGCTTACATCTTTCATCGCTTCGACTGAGCTGATTTGACTGAAAAATGGGTATTAGAAATTACAGGTAAAATCTTACATTTCAAGGGCTTTTTTTTAATTTAATGAAATATTAAACACCAGGAGCCCACCTCGGCTTTGCACGGGTGGACAAATTTCAATTTTTTCATAGAAATAAAGTAGCCTATGTTGACAAGGATAATACCAGATAATGATAATGGTAACACATTTTATCAAATCTGTCCAGTAGTTTCGAAGCAATAGGCGTTAAAAACACACAAACAAATATTTTATCTTTTATATTATAGTGGAGATCATACACCGACAGCAGCTTCACCTACCGGGTCCAATGGTATTTTTAAAATTTACAGGAAGCCATTGAAAACCCCATATAAAATTTCAACCCAATCGATTTAGCTGTTTAAAAGTTATTAAAATAAGTAAGTACGAATGGATAATTTTACTACCCGGTGTTCTATTTATCCCGTAGGAATGAAGTCTAGTCCCGCTTTTAAAAAGTAGCCCATGGTCATCATGGATAATATTGACTCCAATGGTAAAATAAATTTCAATTCAATTCAATACAAACAAACCAATAATCGAATCTTTTCTCTTCATAAATGGTGTATCTACCCATTAAAAAAAAAGAAGTTTGATGCATACGTTCTTCATAATATGTTCATACAGTACATACATTACGGCCATTAATTTTTATATAAACATATGTATAGGAAATTGATTAGGTATGCATAATACGTGGCTGTGAAATTTCAACATAATCGGTGAAGCTGTTTCGTAGTTGACATACCGATCACCAGTCTCAACACAAAAGGGTAATTCTCCCCTAACCCCTTGTTTTATCACCTGTGTTCCTGTGGGAATGAAGCATTTTACCGTGGTAAAATGTAGCTTATTTTTATTAGGAGTATTGTGGACTTCTAAGGAAATAAGATTATTTTGGAATCGGTCTAGTAGTTTCGCAGCCTATTCCAAACAAACAAATCTTTCATCTTTATTATTACTATAGATTACGTTATAAATTCTATTATCCGAACAAATCCGGGTCAGGTCGCTAGTGTGATATAAGCTCACGCGTTGTCGCGGTCGTCGCACGTCTGATAACTTTCGAGTGTAGGTTTTTTAATTTAATAAATATCCCTGGACTAGTTACACAAATTGAATCTTACCCCAAAGTAAGCAAATTATATGCTTGTGTTAATATGCGTGTGTTATCCTTGTTAATTATGTGCTTGTGATAACGATACTAATACATATAAATACTTAAACAGACACCAGAATAAACTTAATAAACGCCCAGACCCGGAAATGCAGACATCTAAATGTTCATCACACAAATGCCTGCCCCCGTCGGGAATCGAACCCGAGCCTCGCGGTTGGTCGGTGTAGTTAGGCGTGTACGCTAGCCACTCGACCAACGAGGCGGTCAATATGGTCACTCTTTTGTATTAACTTGTAACTGTGTACTGCTTAATATTGTAGAACCTTTTTTATTCGATCTATAACGGTATTCGCAGCGTACGCGATGAACGATATTTTAAAATTTACTTTTTTACACCCTGTGTTATATGATTGAAGTTTTAGTATGGATCTCTAATTTTTTTCTAGTTACAAATATAGCCCATGTTCATCAGGGATAATGTTGGCTTCTAACGGTGAAATAATTTTTCGAATTGGTTCAGTAGTTTCGGATCCTAATGGTACAAACAAACAAATCTTTCTCTTTATTATTAATATAGATTGGGCTCATGGACCTAAGACATTTGTTTTCTGTAGCAAACAAGCAGCGGCAGTTAAGAGACAACCATAACCTATGGCCACCACAGATGTTACGGGCGCGTCGCCATCTTATGACTGGAATCTTAACCCACGTTAACCGGAAGACACTACTAGCCAGAATAGAACATTTCGATAATTAATAAGTAATACGTCATAAACTTTTCCACCTATTCAAAATTATGGTGTTAGTAACAAATCGAGTTGGCGTCCCCTCTTTCTCGACGCTAGGAAGGGAAGCATTTGTTTATTATTCAAGGAACCCGGGACACATTTACAATATGATTTCTGGACTCTATACCTAACGTAAGGTTGAGTTCAGTTGAAATTGTAATTAGAATCATGCAATTTTAAATTTGTACGTCTCTTGTTGACAAACATGTTTGGCAAAATATGTTAATACTGTGACACCTTTCATGTACGTACCTACCTACATTTTTCAATTATATAAATATAAATAAAAAATAAATAATAAATGAATGAAATAAGATTTAAGAAGGTAATTGTCATTGTATTCTGTGACTAACGGAGGACCGAAATATTTTTAGAATAAAGCTACTGTATTCTATGCCTAACAAAATACAAAAATATTTTTACCAGAATATGGCTACCATATCTGTGCCTTATGGAAGACCGCGAAAGAATTCTGGAAAAAGACCACTCTATTCTAAGTAAGACCGAGAAAAAATTATATTAAATATATTTCCCAGTAATTAATGAAAGTTGAAACGTCCGTGGACGTGGTGCCGATAAAACTTGGCGCGATATTGCAAAACTACAGCAATTAAGCCGTAACTACACTTTTATCTCGATTAATTTAGCAAAAAACCGACCAAGATTTATTACTATAAGTTTTAACGACGGTCCTTTCGAATGTACAATGAATTCGTTTGGTTTGAATTTAAGGGCTCGAACAGACGTGGGATATTTTTAAATTATTTTGATTTGCACGTTTCCGAAAAACTCTTAGAATATGCACGGGGCCTTTTTAAGCGATAACAATTTTATTTAAAAAAAAAAAACTTTATTTATGTAGTACGATAATGAAGCAAAAGGCTCTCTTGATGATACCAAGCTAACATGGCTTAAATACACCATAGATGTTATAGGTTCGTCCCTATTCTGTGGCCGGGTGTTAGAACCAGCGATGTACCAGATTCACGTTAATCCGTGCCTTCATCAGATACTGAAACGACAAAAAACGCTACTTGGCAATTCTTTGGCAGTTCTTTCTTATGAGTATAAAGCCAAATGGCAGAAATCGGAACCCCTGTAGATTCGACTTATCTATCTCTACGTATGTCACGGCTGAAACGGTAAACATCTATACAGATTAAACTTGATAAGTAGATGTGTTCTGTAAACCGCTACTACGATTTTTATACAAACATTAAAAATAACTTAAGGGCGGCGCCATAAAGACGTCAAACTTAAACATTTTGTTTTATTAAGCCCGAATACGCAAGAAATCTGTACAGTGGTATTTCAAAATTATATTTAGGTTCCTAAGACATTTTCCTAAGACAAAAGTCAACTGTTTGAAAGACACTTTCAAAAATTTCAATTAAAATGAATTAGAACAAGATGCAGTTCCCAGTTTTTAAAATATAGCAGCACATTTTATAAGCCCCAAATATAACTTCGTTTTTATGCAAATACTATGACAAACTAAATAAATAAACACTATGATCGCCTCTGTGGTCTAGCGGTCCGGGTGTTGGACTTGACTGCATGAGGTCCCGGGTTCGAATCCCGGGTCGGCCAACAAAAAGAAAATTGGATTTTTCCAATTTTCTAATAAAAAAAAATGTTGGTCGGGATTGGAATTGTGCCTGGTTGGCGACAGGCTTGCCACCTATCACATTGTGGGACTTAGTATCTTCGGCTAGTCGTGGTTGCCTTGACAACCAACTTCCTACCTCTTCGGGGATATGGGCGTGAAGATACTTTTTTTTTACTATGACAAACGAAGCGTGAATATTATCGAGACATTTTTTTTATTTTGTGACAATTATTCAAATATTTATTCTACTCTTAATATGTATTCCTACTACCGGATACTTTAGTGATTTATTTACAGCCAAATATTAAACATGGGACTTGACGCCAAAGAGAACAGAAATAGTTTGCGACTGTGTCTTGCAATAGGTTAAAAATGAGACCAAGGGGGTCATGACCCCCCGGGAAAGGGTCTAAATTGGCAGACCAACATTCGACCTAGAATAATTTCATCTATTTTTTAAATCTCATTTAAAGACAAACATCAAAACAAACTAATCGACGTGTACCTACCTGATAGGTCCCTAACCTGAATTCGATAACAGTTAGTAGTTAATAATAGTTATAGAGTTCTTATGTTGTTATTTTAGGACTTTTTTGATGTGTAACTAATAATACTGTAACTCATTGTTTTTCTAATCACGAAAACTTACAATACTATGTCTCTTGTATTACACCTAGTTAAACAATGTTAATGAAAAATATTATTTATTGAAAAATAATTGGTAATGTTACTGTTTCGTGGCTAAACTGCTAGACTGATTTCTGTATGCATATAGATAACAACACAAATTTAAATATAGGCCCCTTTTTTTACAAAAAGTAAGCCCCAGAAGCACTAAAATAGCAAAAAAAAATTCGTTTAGTGGTAGCAAAAATGTTATTTTGGTTTTTGTTTATATATATAGCTTAGAAACTACTTACAAATTTAAAATCAAAGTTTAATAAATCGCTATGTTTTGAAATATAAGTACATTATGTGAAAAATTAGATGACGCTGTATTTTTCAATACAAAAATTTGCTATTTTGGAATAAGATTTCTTTTAAATTATTTATTATTTGAAAACTCAATAATTTTGAAAAATTCTGATTTAAAAACTTGAATCTTGAATTTTATTGCTTGAAATTTTCCATCCGTAATTTGTTGGTAGCCACATTGTTCGTATATCACAATTCCAACATGTCGTTATGCTAATATCGATTTATTTTATTTTAGTACGCATTATTCTTACTAAAACCTACAATAAAAAGTAACATCTATGATGAAACAAGTGTTTGAGGAACTTACACTAAATATATCAAAAATTTCCCTTTTTTGTGATATCAAAACCTTGTAAATTTTATTTTTATTCTTAAACTAATATCACAAGACAAACAAACAGAAAAAAATATAGGCACACAAAAATAGCAATCGTTGTGTTTCGTTTTAATAATTACCTAAATTTACTTAATTTTGCCGACAACTGATGTATACATTATACAGGTATTGTATTATTTGGACAGATCCATGTTCCAGTCAAGAGAGACGGAGCACTTGTACAATGGGCCATACACCATGGCCACATGACAGCGACTCATTTATAACTAATGTATGGTGTCTATAGGTCACAGCTATACCTTCCTACCAGGAGAGCCGTATGCTTGTTCGCTGTCTGTTTGTGTATGTCTGTCCATGAAAAGAGGGACTTAAATAAGCTAAAAGTTTTAGGCCTATTACTTAAACTTTTATACTGCAATTCGTGAACACGGAGATAAAAATAAGATAATATAATAGTCTTAAATTGTGTTAACATTTTAAAAACGATGATGACAATTTTTTACCTCTTCATACGAAACTTTATTCTTTTAAATTTTGTGATAACAGGCTAAATTTTCTAATATTGATTTTATTAACATTTACTGTGATTGTTATTAATTTAAAACAGTTGACATTAAAATATGTAAAAAAAAATATTTGTCAAAAATGATTAAAATACAATATATAAGTATAAATAACGACTATGATATATTATGACTAAATATAACTGACTTCAGTTTAGCAGCTTTATAAGCACTTTTGTTATCCTTAAAAATGATAACGTCCCAATTAAATCCTACTAATATGAGGGTCAAACTGAAAGTTCTTAGAAAATCAAAAACTAAGCATTCTAGCAAGTTATTAGTTTTATTATAACTTTTCAAAATAGCGTCCATTTACATCAATACAT
>NJDC01002193.1:135125-145405 GCA_002245475.1 Calephelis virginiensis | reverse complement strand
ATTTATACAGTATTGTAACTCGGCCGTGTCCTTGAAATAAGTGCCTACAGAAGCGCGGTACGTAAGCATGAGATAGGGCTGTCTCTGTCGCCTACCAACAGTTACCTACCCATGTAGTTTTGAGATTGTAAATTTATTACTTTTATTTTAATAAAAGTAATAAATTTACAATCTCTAATGTGCTAATGCACAGATAGGTATTTAGTAACAATTTAAAATATTAACCCATTACAGCATAAAGTTTATTCTTTCGATTAAATCAATGATTATGTAAAATAATGGAGAGCTGTGATGCTTTTAAGTATTTATTCAGCAAAAACCAGCACCTGAAGACTTACTTCGGATTTTATGACCCGTCCGAAATATCGGACGCTATGCACTGTGGACATGTAAGTCAATTGAAAGACGACGTCATTAGTAGAAATAAAACTCTAACTTTTATATGAAAATTTATTAGAAAACTAATCAAAAGTATTTTTATGACAAAGAACCAATTGTACATGGAATGGAACATGGTATAGGAAATCAAGCAATTAAATTTGTATTTTCCACCATACTGATTTGCACAGGCGATCGTACCGTATACGGTACGTGTATAAGGGTTTGGATGGTCTTTGACCTGGGTGAGAAAATAGCAAGACTCGGGCCACATATCTTCGAATTGAAATTAAAGATACTGTGGCTTTATTGTACCCATTTTTATACCAGTAATTAGCTGTTCACCATCGACACGTCTAAAAAGTAGGCAAGCCCATCCTAATCTAATCCAAAATCGAGATTTATCTAGTGTACAAATTGAATGCCACCATATAACCAATGTTGGCAAGTAGAGCAAGTAGCCTGAGCCTTTCGAGGAAGATTACTTCGTTCATTTCGTGAAGAAAGTGCTACATCGTCGTCACTTTTTTTCTTGATCGCGATGCGTGAAAAACAATTTTAGATGACTGATGACCTTAAGATGTTGACGGCATGCTGTCATCTCTATTTGTTTGGAAACGCTATAGTTCACATCTACTTTGTAGCATGTGCGTCATCATATTCTTCAACAGGCCTGTGACTGTCTTCATTCTTTCAAAAGGTGGTTCAACGTAAACATATTTTTCCATGCTCTCATTCTTATCATCGCATTTTATAGCCGATAATATTTCATGCAACTTCAAACTGTAAAAAGCAAGCAAATACCACACATGACAGCCCGCTATGCATAGCGTTCGATATATCGGACGCTATCAAAATAATGAATATAGGAAATAATGCTACAATTCTCAGGTCAAATAAAGTTTATATTTACAAAGATATACATGTCGGCAACTAGGAAAATAGATTTTGTATATAGATATGCTAAAATTTTACGAAAAAAACGTAATAATACTTTGAAATATTGGCAAAAAACGAAATGCCATTTTTTTTTCATCTTTAATTGTTTATAACTTTTGCAATTTTTTATGTGCTAATACACGCTTTTGGCACATTTTTCTAGGCGTCATTCCGGATCCAATGAGCTACTTACCCTTTTCGCAAAACAGATCAACCGTGACCGGCTATTTTCAAAAACGTCTAATGTAATTCAGTATATGTCACCAATCGAAAAAAAATGGTATTCCCATTATAGAAAATATATTCAACTTACGTACAAAAAGAAAAAATACCGATTACTTGTTTTTTTCTTCCCAAAACGTAGGATCTACTTCCGTCCAATTTATCGGACGCCATGCTGTAATGGGTATGATTACTAAAATACTTTGTGAGTTGAATAGAAAGTGTGCAATAAAAATGCAAGTAGTTTTTTTGATTGACAGATTTAATTA
Source organism: Calephelis virginiensis (assembly GCA_002245475.1). Lineage (NCBI taxonomy): Eukaryota > Metazoa > Arthropoda > Insecta > Lepidoptera > Riodinidae > Calephelis > Calephelis virginiensis. The sequence goes on along the minus strand of NJDC01002193.1, from coordinate 143,597 downwards.
AAAAAACATGATTATGTATGTGACTTTATTACAAATCGGTGTTATAAATTTGCGACCGAAAAATATTTGTGCTTTAACTGAGATATACGAAATGCTTTGTTATTATATTAAAGTGTATAAAAAATCCGCATTCGAATGTAAAGTGTGATGTAAAATTGTTTTGGGAAATATAGACAAGGAGGAGAAAAAGGAATATATTTTACTTGATAATAGATACCTGAAGCTACTTTACAATTTATATGTTTAGTTTTGAGTGAAGTTCGGAATATAGCCTCCATTTTGTATATGTATTTCACGACATCATCGCTGGGTACAATTAAAATTTTGCGAAGTATTCTTACTATAGTCCCGGTACCTTAAATAATAAAAATAATCTATAATCTAAAAAAAGCTATCTCTGGGTGCGTTATTGAGGAATTCGAGGAATTCATGCAACCAAAATCAGTACAATATATTCTACTTGTCATGTTAAATAGCTACTTGTAATTATTTCGAGTAAAAATTTCCGCAGTTATTGATTGAAAACCAGCACACCGTCCGTTCGTCACTGCGGCACACTCGCTATTGTAGCATGCCGCGTGCATGCCCTGATCCAAACGCGTAGGTACAGCTCGCGCGTCGTCCTTTTAAATGAAGTTAGAATAGGTACTGTATAGATAATATTACAGTGCTATATGTCTTAACGCCAAGTCTTTTGTGCGTTAGGTAGAGAATATTTAGTGCCAAGTGATTATCAGAAGCGTTCGAGACTTAATCCTCATCATAGATACAAGAACATTTAATAACGAAATTGTTCTAAATAGGATTACATTGTCAACATTTTAAATTAATTGTTACAATAAATGTTTTATTATTACATTAGATACTTATTCTCCCTCGAGAGCAGTAAGGCAGCAATAGTCATACTCAGGATCTGGCAGACGATACCGAAAGGTGGAATACGGACATGAAGTGGAAGGTGATGGTAACTGAGGTAAGTTCATGCCTTTTGGACATAACCCGTGTTTTGGACATAACTGTTGTGGCGGAAAATTTTCCAAATGCAATTCCATGTGTGAATGTGTCAAGCCTAATCAACGTTCGTACTACCCACCACTGCGACCGAACTACGCAAAACACAGGCTTATAAATGATGATCGCAAGAAAACTTCTTACTTTATATTAAAAAAGGTCTTGAGGGATTTTTTTTAACTGTGATTTTTTGATTCCCCATTCCTACAGGTCGACCATAGACACTAGTAATTTAAAAATTGAAAAAAAAGATAGTTAGTCGTAAAGTAATGACAGTTTGATATGGAAGTATGTGATGTGATGTAACATAAATTAATTAGTTACAAGAATATAAAATTCATACATAAGATTTGACTTGGCTCGTTTACACGTATAGGATATTATTACATTTGTTAAATAAACTTGTCTTGAGAGCTTAAATATCATGTTGTCATATTTAACATTTTAGGATTTTTTTACTTTGAATTAGACACCTACATGAAACTCAATTCTTGGATCGGTAAAGTCAATAAAGGTGCATAATATGCATAATATTAAACTTGAAATATTAAAACTTTCACATTTTCGTTTTTGATAAAATAAGTCTATAAAGCACGTCCTTTGTAGTGGGTACCGGTATACCGGTACGTAGGTACCGTCATGTCTGTGGATTGCCTTTGATGTGTGGATGACATTAGTACCGTTACTATGGCCGCACTCTTACTTTCAGACATGCTATAAAGCCATAATGCCTTTTTCTTTGAGGACCGCATGGTACGTGATGTATAGACGGTCCATTAGACTTTTGAAATTATAGGTACTAAAAAGAAAATAAATCTTGTTTTCTATAAATTCCAAAAATAGTAACATCCATTTAATGAAATTTTGGTTTTTTGACATTACAAAATGACAGGTACTTCCTAGTCATGTCTGCGAAACCCTCGCCCGTCTCGTACTTAGACCACGGACTTAATTAATCTCTTATTTTTTTATTAGTATGAAGCCGTTGTAGCTGGATCTTTTCTAATGTTGTATGAGCAAACCGCATTAGTATTTAGCTCGGAAACGTTCGCCTTTCCTAACAAAAACACATTTTCTTTTATATTTAATTTAGCGTAAAGAAATAACCATTTACTTTAATGAACTTGCAGTAGATGTGTTTCAAGTTTTTTCTAGTAAACATTCAAAAGTGTTAATACGGTTCTCTTTTAAATTATAAGAATTTGATATAATAATAATAATGATAATAAATATTATCAGCTAAATATTCAGCAATGTTATAATAACCCTTTTCATTTAATTTACATTTGACACATTTCTTAAATTTATAAATTGAAAGTTCTTTCATATAATTAATTGGGAAGTTTATTGTAGAACTGTATACATTGGCCCATGAAAGAATGGCTTACTCTGTGGAGACGAGCCACATGCACAGCAAGATTATTTTTATTCCTTGTATTGACACAGTGTATATCACAATTTCTTTTAAATGAACTTGAATTTCTTTTAATTAATGGTGTAAAATCGACAGGTGCTGCTGTTACCATGGGTGTCCCCCAGGGCTCCATTCTGGGACCATTTTTGTTTCGTATATACATAAATGACTTGCCTTACTACGTAAGGGATAATCATGGAATAGTGTTGTTTGCGGATGACACTTCACTATTATTTAAAGTGAAAAGACAACTGGGTAAGTATGATGAAACGAACGATGCTATTTCAAAAGTTGTACACTGGTTCAATGTAAACAATCTCTTTCTAAATAAAAAAAAAAAAACAAGTGCATCAAATTTTCAATGCCTAATGTAAGGCAAGTAGATACCAATGTACAACTCAATGGGAACAAACTGGACCTAGTAGATTCCAGCACATTTTTAGGAATCACTGTAGATAAAAAGTTACAGTGGGGCCCGCACATTGCAAAACTTGCCATCAAATTGAGCTCAGCAGCTTACGCTGTTAAGAAAATAAGGCAATTAACAGATGTCGACACTGCTAGAATTGTGTATTTTAGTTATTTCCACAGCATCATGTCTTATGGCATTCTTCTCTGGGGAAGTTCGGCCGAGGTAAACACAATATTTGTCTTGCTAAAGAGGGCTATACGGGCAATTTATAACTTAGGCCCAAGAGTTTCCCTCAGGGAAAAGTTTAAAGAAATAAAAATTCTAACGGTGATTTCTCAATATATTTTTGAAAACTTGACATATGTCTATAAAAAATATAAATTTGTTTAAGAAAAATTGTGATGTACATGCTGTAAACACAAGGAATAAAAATAATCTTGTTGTGCATAAGTCTCGTTTCCACAGAATCAGTTATTCTTTCATGGGCCAATGTATACGTTTTTACAATAAACTTCCCGAGCATATTAAAGACTTACCATTTAATAAATTTAAAAAATGTATTAAGATAAAGTTGTATGGTAAGGGTTATTATAAGATTTCAGAATATTTAGAAGACAGTAATGCTTGGGATTAATTGCTCCTCATGCCAATCTCTGCAAATTATTTGTAAATGTAATAAACTTTTGTAAATTAGATTTATAAGAAAAAAGACAAGCCCGCTGAGTTTCTATCGCTGGATCTTCTCAGTGAGTGGCCGCGTTCCGATCCGGTGGTAGTTTTTAGAATTATAGAGACGCGTTACAAGAATCTTTGTATAGATCTACGTAATAAAAGTTATTTTGAATTTGAATTTGAATTTGAACATACATTAAATTTTCAAAGATATACTTTGATGCTACAGTTAGAATTTTGATTTCTTTGAACTTTTCTTTCAGGGAAACTCTTGGGCCTAGATTATAAATTGCCCTTATGGCTCTCTTTTGTAATATAAATATAGTATTTACTTCGGTAGAGCTCCCCCAAAGAAGAATTCCAAACGACATGATGCTGTGAAAATAACTAAAATAAACCATCCTAGCGGTTTTAACTGCTGAGCTTAACTTAATTGCAGGTTTATCAATGTGCGGGCCTCATTGCAATTTTATCAATTGTTATTCCTATTATTATTCCTAAAATTATTATTCAGTCGTCGTTAGATAGCAAAGCCGTTTGTACGCGTACACTATTCGCTCAACAGTTGTCAGGCATTTCAAAAAACCCAAGAGCCTTCTGGCGCTATGTTAAATCTAAGCATGAAACAAATACTTATCCGTCAGTATTTAGTTATGGAGAAAATTCGTACACTAATGGAAAGGATATTTGTAATAAATTTGGTGATTATTTTTATTCCAACTTTCTGCCCATAGTCACACTCAATTACCAACCGAGGAAGTTGATCCTACTCTTAGTGGTAGTGCTGTGAACAATATCCATTGTAAAGAAATATGCGAAGAAGAAGTATTTACACTTTTAAAACATGTAGACCTAAATAAAACCGCAGGGCCTGATAATATATCGCCAATATTTATTTATAAATGTGCAAAATCGTTGTCTGTTCCACTGACTATTCTATTTAATAGCTCTATTGCTGCGGGTGTAATGCCAAAGATCTGGAAGTGTGCATATATAACGCCAATTCACAAGAAGGGTCCCCGTGATTGCATACAAAACTATAGGCCTAATTCAAAATTATGCATCTTTGCTAAAATATTGGAGAAAATCATTCACAAGCAACTATCTTTTTCATTAAAGCAATGTCTATCCCAACATCAATATGGTTTTCTTAAAGGCCGTTCTACGATATCCAAGCTTACAGTTTGTAGTGATTTTCTTTCTAAACATATGTCATCGAGGTCTCAAGTTGATGTCATTTACACTGACTATAGTAAATGTTTTGATCGCATCAATCCTGAGTTATTGTTGCGTAAATTGTTGGCAGTAGGCATTAGGGGTAATTTATATCAATGATTCTCATCTTATATTCAAAATAGGTGTAAAATTATTGTTCTCAACGGCTACTGTTCACTGTATATCCCATCCGGAGTGCCCCAAGGATCATTGCTGGGTCCTCTTTTATTTAATATTTTTATCAATTATGTCATTTCATGTTTTGTACATTCCAATATTCTATTGTACGCAGATGATATGAAAATCTTCAAACAAGTTACATCGATGGCAGACGCGTGTCTCTTACAGGCCTTATTTTCGTTATTATACATGTTATTAACTTTATTAGCTGTAAGTTTTCCTTCATTGTTTAAATAAAAAATAAAATAAAATAAGAACGTAGTAGAATCTACAAGGTCCAACTTGTTCCCATTAAGTTGTACGTTGGTTTCTACTTGCCTCACATTTTGCATTGAAAATTTAATACAATTAGTTTTTTTTTCATTCAAAAAAAGATTATTTACATTGAACCAGTGTGCAACTTTTGAAATCGCATTGTTCGTTTCGTAATACTTACCCAGTTGTCTTTTCACTTTAAATATAAGTGAATTGTCATCCGCGCACAATACAATTTCGTGTTTATCTCTTAGGTAGTAAGGTTAGTCATTAATATATACAAGGAACAAAAATGGACCAAGAATAGGGCCCTGTTGGACACCCATCGTTACAGCAGCACCTGTCAATTTTTCACCATTAATTACAATTTTCTAAATTCTTCCATTCAAATAAGAAATCAGAAGATCAAGTGCCTTATTTCTAATTCCATAATGGCGCAGTTTCCTGATCAATGTATCGTGGCTTACGCAATCGAATGCTTTGGACAAATCACAGAACACCCCGATTGCATCCTGAGAATCCTCCCAACACTCATAAATTTTCTTTAATAATTCCACACCAGCATTGACTGTTGACCTACCCCTTATAAAACCAAACTGTTCATCATGAAATAATCCTAATTTATTGGAATGTGTGGATGGATGGATTCAATATTATTTTTCCAAATATTTTACTCAGGCTAGGCAGAACGGAGATAGGTCGGTAGATGGAGGGATCAGAAGAACTTCCAGATTTAAATACAGGTATAACTTTACTAAGTTTCATTAGATCAGGAAATACACAATTTGAAACACAACAGTTAAATATTATAACTAAATATGGAGCAATAACATTCATTACTAAAGCAATAACTTGAAGAGAATGTCCCCATAAGTCTAATGTATTTTTAATTTTTAATGTTTTAAAGACTTTTAATATATCTGACGCATCAACAAACGAAAATTCAAAACTATTTTTACACTCATCTACATATTGCTTCAGCAATGATTCTGCATCACTGGGTGACGATCTGAGAGCTTTAGTAGTTTCAGCTGCAATGCCGTTGAAGAATTTTTCAAACTCTGTGGCTATATCTAATATTAACCAGATAATCTCATCAGCCAAAGTAACAACGCATTAGTTGTTTATTTATTCACTAGATGCTCCGGCAAATTTCATTTTACTCGTCTCTTTTTTTATGATATTGGAAGGCAAACAAGCAGACGGATTTCCTGATGTTAAGAAATTCACGCAGCCTAGAGACATCAAAGGTGGTATTGTTGCGTTGCCAACCTGAGGCCGGGGTGTTTGGCCTCGAGCAAAAGTAAGTTTACCGGCTACGTTACCCTCGGAACCGGAACACGTCATGACGTTATGGCGGCAGGAAAAGGTAAGGCGGTGGTACCAATCCGGGCGAGTCGCTGCTAAACTCTACCACCTAGTCGGATGTCACGTTGTTAGTGACGGTGAGCCTATGCTCTCCTTTTACGAGTTGCCTGGCAAGGAAAGCAGATGGTCTATTCTACAAAGGAGCCCGGACCAGCACGGGGAAATTCAACTCGTTCAAGTTTGTATTAATATGTAATAAAGTTAAAGTTAAAATGTTGTTTTCCTAGTTTCCTCACAAACGAATAGGGGATAAAAAGTATCCCATGTCTGTTTCCTGGTTTAAACACACATTTTCGTCCAACTCAGTTCAGGCGTTCTTGAGCTATAAATAGTGTTACTAACAAGACTTTCTATTGTATATATATAGATATGTTGCATTTTATTCTTCGTTATCTGTGATTACTGTTAATAGTGTAAACGTTGTTGACTGACAGCACTTGTCGCCGGGAAGGTGCCGTCAGCAGACTTAACCACGTGTTTATAAATCAGCCATACGTTGGCGAAGCACCGATCACTTCATGGTCTCTAAAGACGCCGGTTGTCTCTGACCTTCTGAAGAGCTGATCGTATGCTCACTATCTTCCAAAGAAAAACAAATTCTGTCGAGCAACTTTTCAAATCTACTTAGGATTAAATTTCTAAAGTGTCTTATTTCTCTTATCTTATTTGTTAGTACTCGAAGAAGGTCTTCCGGCGATTTCCTCCCAATCTACTACTGTCTTGTTTAAATTATTACATGTGCTTCAGTAGAAAACACTGAAAAGAAATCTCCAAAGGCAATAGCGAATTATTTTCTCCTTTTTTATTTCTTCTACAAAAAAGTAATTCCAAAGGCCTCGTTGGTTCAGTTTATTGATACTACTTTCGATTTTCTGCTACTTGTTACTGGGAATCAAAAGGTTTTCCTCTTTATAACCCCATTCAACCGAGAAAGGATAATTCTTGTGTTACGTGAAATGGAGGCATACCGATTGGAATCAATAAGGCGAGTTAGGGTTGTCACATATTAAAATATTTGTTTTGAAATTTAATCCATTTTCATGTCTGACATATGTTAGTTACATTATATAATCGCCAGAGATCACGATAATTTAAATGTGGCATGACGCGGTTTCTATTAAGGCGTAACGTATGAAACCATGTAACGGGTTAGCATACACTAAGTCATATATCGCACGTCAAAAGCTAGCACCGTTATTCTCAAGAGTCAGGACTCCTTTGGGAGGTTATTTATGAAATTCCAAATATGGCTTTCACAAGACTTGACCTAGAGCTGTAGAATAATATATTTTCGTAAGTGACTTAAATATTTATTACTTACACACATACGAACGTTCTGATCCAATATGTTAGTCGAACACATAGGAAAAAAGTAGAAAAAAGTGTAGCATTACATTGGAATCATTACGATGACCTAGGGTTGACACATAATGGAAATAAAAGATTAAAACACTAAAATCCAACAGATGAACCGTAACGTAAATAATAAAAGAGCTTTCGCAACTAAAAATAAAAAAATGTCACAAAGCCAAAATAAGGAGCAGAACAGGAGTTAACCCATATATGCCCAGAACTATTTTTAGCGTTGATTTTTTTGATTTTTGGATATGTGCTAGATTTATGTACTGTTTTTAATCACATGAGGTTCCTGTTGAAAAAAACGAATCAGGAATGTGGTTTTTTTTAAGGGTCGTAAACGACCCCTAGGTCAAATCTGAGTAGTGGGACATAAGGTAAAGTAAAAATATTACTTCATTTAGCAACGTGTTTATTTTTAATTATAATTATTAAATCTTAGACTGCAATTACAGAAATAAAATTAAAAAAAAAAATAACAAAATAATTATGTATGAAATTCCTGAAAACATTTGGAATGTATGTTTACTCCACACTTTTGGCAGGCGGTCACGGTTTTATTTTTGCATAAAGCACATCTAAGCCTAGA
>NJDC01002193.1:114768-134839 GCA_002245475.1 Calephelis virginiensis | reverse complement strand
ATATTAGGAAATTGGTTTTGTGATCACTGCTGTAGTGATTTCGATTGAAATAGATAGTTCAAGTTTTTGATTTATTTAACTTAGTTGGTAGAGAAGCAGTGTGTTGTCGTGGCATAGTTACCACGTCCATGATAGATCGCGTCCAGGATTGAGGTACGCTAATCTAGACGCAGCCAGTCCACAATTTTAAGGGTGTAGGAAAGTAATTTATATTTCTATACAAATAGGACTTTTGAAAAAGTTTCAAAATCGTTAATATTCAAGTAAACCAAAACGAAAGAGTTAGTAGAAAAAAAGTTGCATTGAACGTTATGAAATACTAAACAGTAACATCAAATTATAATAAAGTTTATTTAGAAACTCTAGATCAAACGAAACAATAGCATTGTCATGACGTACATCTTTAAAATCTTCGTTAATTGCCTTTTAATTAACAAGCATTTTGCAGTATTAAATATACATCTGTAGATAATGTTTCTGTCGTCCCTCCACTTTTTTAATACCAAATGAACACTTAAAATGGATTTATCAAGACCGGAATCACAACAATTTGTCAAGCAAACTAAAGCAGCTTGTATAATACACGTAATATGTTACGTGCAGTAAACAACGTAGATATCCTAGCCCCTTCACAATAATTTGTAGGATGTCAAAGGGGTCAGATAGCTGCGTTGTACAAATATAAGTGCAAAATAAACAATCACTTTTTACGTCATTATATTACTTGAATTTATTTCTGAAAGGAAGCCGATGATTCAAATAACTACCCGAACATCTTTTGCAAATTGTATCAACGTACACGTTATCTGAGTTGTATCTGTTGATTTATTTTTATGCTTTACCCCTACAGGTGAAATATTGGAATGTTAATTGAGTGGCTATTAGCTGCTGATACATTTTGAATTGTTGAGAGCACTTTATCCACTGGACCGAACTCAGCTTAGGCAAAGCTTAAAATATTTTTTTTTCAACAAGTTGGTAAGCCTCGAAGCGTCTAGTGGATTTAACAACAGATAGTCGAGTCTTTTTCAAACATAAAGCCTTATATTTGTAACTCGAATATTTTGCAGTTTAATGAAAAGTTTCCAATATATTTTAACGCTTGCTGTAGTAGCAAGCATTTAAACGTTAAAGGCTACAGTAAATATCGTTGACAAAATATATCGTTCGTTGGGTTATTGGTCTATGTAAATCACAGGTCTATGATTTACTATTTTTACCTCCGACGAAATAGAGGGTGTGTGCGTAATGCGTATGAGTGTCCGTGTGCGTGTGTGTCTGTCTGTGTACGTGTGTTTATATGTGTGTGTCTGTGGGTGCTTGTGCCTGTCTGTCTGTGAGTCTGTGGCATCATAAATTTAAAACAGACGGATCGACTTACCTGTGGATTTTTTAAAAAGCTAACGTGATCAAGGTGGTTTTTAAGTTCTTAACTATATTGGATGGAAGTTTTGTTGAAGATTATTAAATATTTTTAATTTTGTGTTATTTCAGATTTATAAACGCAGTACATAATTTAATGAGTCAAGCATTGGTCTAATGTATAAAGGATTACTTGGCGATATTTTTAAATGTAATGTCTATGGTGAGATATAAGCATATGGGTTCTGATATATTAATAACTTTGAGACCAAAAAAGTACTGCAGTGTACATAGGGCTTAGTTTCCCAATGATACATCAGCAATTGCATTAATTTGCATACTAACCCAAATTTGACACGTAAACTTCATTAGTTGTATTGCACGCGTTTTCGCTTATTTGACTTTTTTATGTGACTGGTTATTTACCTAGTTGGACGTTTCCCAATTTTATATAAGAGACGTTTATCGAACGAAACTGGTGTAGATAGCTAGTAGATAACATTATTGTTTGTTCCGGGCTTTAATAAAAATGTAGATTGACTGACTGCCTACCCGGCAGCTAGTAAAATGTAAGCACACGTCCATTTGATACTAGCCCCTAGTTTCATAAAAGTTTAATTTCGTTACGCTTTCCGACGTCTGAAATACCTTCAGCATCGTTTATTCAAATTTCGTCAACATTTTTGTCCCGTCTCAGGTTCCATATTTGGAGGTTGGTATTAATTTTAAGACTAATTTGATTACTTTTGGTTATTGGTAACGAAGTTTCCCTAATCTTTATAATATTTATTTGAGAGTCGACACTCGCAAAATATTCTTTTAATTTTAACAATATAATAATTTCGCATCCATCCAATCACCGGCTCATAGCTATAACTTCCTTGCTTTCCTAAGTTATGGAATCCATAACAAACTGCCAGCTCTTAAGGTACCTAGAGGAGCACCAGCTGTTAAATGATCGTCAATAAGGTTTTCGTCGTGGTCGTTCAGCTGCTCATCTTTTAGTTTACTTAACTCACCGATGCGATGCGTGCAGCGGCTGTCAGTTTGGACATAGCGAAAGCCTTTGATCGGGCGTGGCACAAGGCGCTTCTATAGAAGCTTCCTTCTTACGGTCTTCCTGAAAAAATATGCAAATGGGTCACTAGTGTTTTGACGGAGCGTAGCTCCAAGGTCGTTATCGACGGTATGTGCTCGAAGTCCAAGCTTGACAAGGTTCTCCAAGGCTGTGTGATTTATCTTACTCTGTTTCTTCTGCATATCAATGACATGTTGCAAATTACTAACACTCATTGCTATGCAGACGACACAACTGGGGAAGCCTTATACTTTAGCCAGCATAATATATCTCGGGAACATGTCATTGAGAGCCTGAACCAACTTGTGTTTAAAGTTGACAATCTTTTGTCTGAAATTTCGTTTTGAGGCCAGCAGAATCTGGTGCACCTTAACCCTAGTAAGACACAAGTTTGTACGTTTTCCGCTAAAAAGACTCCGTCGCATCTCTTCGATTTGAGACGCGCGCGAGAAAAAATATACGCGCGAAGTTTCCGCAAATATTGAATAAACATGGTAACAATAAAATCTCGTAAGAAATACATTAACACAGAGGATACGTTCCGGGTAATGTACCCTGTGCAGCGCCAGGGAAATGACGAACGATGGTCCTTTGTAAGCTGCTTTTGTATTTCAACAGATTTATTTATATCGCTTGGTAAATGTAGAGTTAGAAAATGTTAATGAATTGCTTTCATGCAATTTATTTAGCTAATTTAATCTGGATTGTACAATTGCAATCTTAATCTCGTTAGCTCGATTTAGACTTTGAGTGTTAAAGATTTCAACCTTTTATTCATAGTATACGTACTTTTGTTTCGTTTTATCTTCGACAGTTGATTTGTTTACTATCGATTTGTAATTCGGCTTGCCATCTCTTTTTTGTCAATTTAATTCTTTGCTTCTATAAAACGAAAAATATCATATAACCAACTAACTGTTGTCTATGGCCCCACTCACGTTTCAGTTATTTATCTCTAGTAACTTGAGCTCAAAGTTTAAACCTGTTTCTTTCGGAATAATATTTATATAATTTCTGAAATCATTAAAATTGATGCAGTGATTTTGATGCGAAAACAGAACAACTTCATAATTGTTAAATAAGTAAGGATACTATATAATACAAAGTTGGGTTTAGTACAATACTTATAACTAGAAAACTAGTTTGGACTGATTTTAAAGATATTTATTTTTTAAATTCGTGTTAGCCCTGAATAGCAGAATAACTACAAAAGCTTTTGAAAAATAAAGTTAAAAAGCACATTGCTCACGGCATCGCACAGCAATAAGAAGTTCGCCAAGACAGCTAGTATTAAATAAATATTGTTGCTATATGGTGTTGGCTTTATGTGACAAATAACTCAAAAATGTCGCACTAAGCTACGGCTTCTTATCTAGCCGCAAGGCAGCGTGAGTACCGACCCTCGAGAGTGCACTTCCAGAAAGCCCCCAACACACAATTTTATTAATACAATTTTGATAAGCAATATTTCTTTGTCAACCTATGACATACCTTAACCAGTGGCGACCATCGCACAAGGCAACGATCCGAACACTGTGAGACTCACACTCCAATTTAAAACGTAGTGATTATATTCTCTTTGCTCCGAGTGTCTACGGTGGAAAAGTTGCTTTGACTTTTATAGTCGTAGCAGCGATAAGAAATACGTTACCCGCACACCTGCGAGTGTACGTGCTGTTTATTTTCAGCAAAGAAACACGTAATTAGTGCACCTGTTGCACTAGCTGTACTTGTGACCGTATGACTATTGGTACAATGTTATATTCGTGTTGGCTAACAATATTTTTACCTCATGGAATCACGACTCTGCCACAGCTGCTACGCGGCCATCTAATGAATCGCAACCGCATCGCGATTGCATCGCTGCTTTTAGTAACGCGTGTAGATAACTATTGTAAAAACTACATTTTGCTACTGTACCTACGATTGCAGATACATAAGACATATGCATACAACGTCCAGGTTGAATCGCGTTTTGTATCGCTGCAAAAAGTTGCAATATGTAATGGCCCTAAGATGTCACCATAAAAAAAGTATCTCACGTCCGTATCCCCGAAGATGTAGGTAACAAGTGCAATCAGGGTTCTCACGACTAGCCGAAGATACTTAATCCCCCATTGGATTGGTGGCAAACCAACCGCGCACTTGTCCAATACTGGGCAAATTCATTATTACAAAAGTGAAACAACGGTTTTTCTTTTTGTTACGTGACCCGGTAATCGCACTCGGGATCTCGTAAAAAAGTATCTTCACGCCCATATCCCCGAACAAACACAACTAAGGCACCCACACCAGTGGAAGACATTAAGTTTTACATTGTTATAGGTGTGCAAGCCTATCGCCAACCGGTCACATATCCAATCCCTGCAGCGTTATTTTTATTAGATAACTGAAAATACGTATTTTCTATTTTTGTTGTCCGACCCAAGAATCGAACCCTCAAGAAGTCAAGTTTATCGCCAGACCGCTAGACCACATATTGTTAAACCACTTTTGAAGTCAAGTCCAGTTTGCAGAGGCGATTACAGTTTTCACAGTTTTATGTTTATTGAACGTTAGATCATCATCATGATAGTAAATTTATAATAAAAAGTCAGTTCTTTTGGAAATAAACCTTAAAATAAACAATTTTACAGTTGATACTTCTGTATATTTGTATATTTAAACTAAATTTATAAAACATGTTTCACGCTATTATCATCTCAGATCGATTTAGTTCTATTTACATATTATTCTACTATTAAGGGTCGTTAAATCTATAATGCGCGGAGGTAGCAGTCATCTTAATTTAGGTAGCTTTTACGTTAACAACTTCTTTGAAACAACCCACCATTAGCCAACTGTTAATTGTTTTAGCTATAAACAGCCATGATTGCTATAACAAAGATGTTAAACGTGCCAATAAAGAGTTAATATTTTGGTGCAACGTCTATAGCAGAGGTTCCCAAACTTATTTCATGTAACGCCCACTTTGAAAATCAGTTGTTTTGTAGCGTTTTTTTCTTGTCAATAACCTCAATAACATATTTGTTGCGCCTAGTTTAAAAAAAAAAACATTTTTTTCAAGATTTATACCGCCCCCCTCTAGGCTTCCAGCGCCCACAAGGGGGCGTTATCGCCCACTTTGGGAAAGGCTGGTCTATAGTATACGTCTATCGCATTACGTTTTACGTTAACGACTAAGTTGAAACAACTCATCCTTAATTGACTTTTAATCTATAGAGGTATAAAACACAATGATTGACATGAAAAAGATGCTAACTGAGTCAGCGAGGATATAAAAGTTAATATTGCTGTAGTGTGTATCATGAAAGGTTGTAAAATATCTAAGTAATGCACGAAGCTATCAGCTATCGCTATTTAGTTTGCTTTTACCAGGACGAGAACGATCCTATCTAATGGGGCTATGACACTAGCGTTGAGTATTGGGAACGTCTTTGCGGAGGATAAGCAATATTTTGTTATGTTATAAAACACCGTAAAGCCATCCGACTCTCCTGATGGTAAGATATAACTATGGCAACATAGTAATAGCATAAAAGTTATAGGTGCATCGCTGTCCTATAGCATGCCTGGCCTAATAAAGTCTATCGGTTACTGTAGCCTCCAGAACGTAACGCCATAAAACATTAATATAATTTTATTTAAAACTAGTTGACCTGGATAACTTCGTTCTGCTTGAGACAGATGCTAATGACAGTTTGTATAAAAAAAAAATGTTTTGTATAAATCTTTTTCTTATTCAAAGGTAGATAGTAATTTATTGATTTGGAAGGTGTATAGTAATTGCCAGCACCAAGGGGTTGTCTCCCGCGTGACTTAGTGCTGCATTTTGACTACTGAGTGACATACGCACACACACACACACACACACACACACACACACACACACATACACACACACACATACACACACACACACACACACACAAACACACAAACATACAGACAGTTTTGCGTTGGGGGTTAACAAGCAGATGGGATTCCGTGGGGATTACCGTAACGCAGGGAATATGTGTGCGGTGGTAAGGCCGTGGCCTCCAGCGCACATAACAAAGCATGATAGACATAGATCTCCACAATATATATCAACTTTGACATATGGAGTGCATGTAGGTCGAAGTGAGCACGATGACCATTATACACATCAGTTCTAAATGGAGTCACGGAGCAAAGCGTGTCTTCGCATGCAATCTATTAGCGTGGTATCTTTTTCAGCCGTAATAATCCCAATTAATGTGCACCGCAGTGAGGCTTTCCACCCTCAATACCTTCATACGTGGGCGTCTACAACTATTCGCATTTCATGACTTTTCTTTAATATAAACTTTGAAATTCGAGACCAGTTTCGGACTGGCTTTTCGAAAATCTTCGACTTACTTAACTTTTTAGTAATTCTTATCAAATTTGCAACTAATTCTTTGGTTACAAACTACATGAATATCGATGAATATTTTCCTTCGCATTCAGAAGACATAATTTTATTGGCAACTAATTCTCTGTATTATGGATGTCCTTGTGCTGTGGCAACTATTTCGCAACCCCCTTGCCCTATGCCTTTCCAAATATAGAGTAAATAAATAACGTACATATGAAACAAGAACTAGGAAAGGATACAAAGTTCAGGTCGCCCGTTCCGTGGCCACGTCAGATGTCGCTGTTATAGGTCCGTTGACAGTCTGCGCCGGATATTCTCTGTTATTTTAACGTTCTACATTACAGGACGGAGACACATCCGAATAAAATGCAAAGACTCTATTACGTTGGGAAAACCGAAGGAACTATTAGTTATACATTTTTATTTAGTCATCAAAATAATAGCAAACAAAAACGATTCTCCCATCTACGAGTACTTTATCGACTAATACTGTCAAAGCAAAAGTCTGTTTGTTAAGCTCTCATAGTTAAACTGCTAACTAGTTTTGATTAAGTTGGCGCGGAGATATTTAAAGAGTTAGTGTACAATACTTTTAACTACTTATTTTTATTTACAACTAGCCATTCCGGCGAACTTCGTATCGCTCGATATTAATAACTACTACCCATTTGTGTGGAAGAAAATATAGCATTATTTTTCGAAATTTTTCCAGCAACTTTTCCAGATATTCTCTTCGTAAGAACCCTCTCATGACAATAGCATAAGAAAAAAATAATTACCAAAATCGGTCCATAAGTTCAGGCGTGATGCGATGACCACGCGAAATGGCGATCATTTTTATACATATAGATATTATTTATTTATAGCCATTTATCATATATATTGAAATGTTTTACAAAATCACTCCAAAATTATTTGTGTAAGCAGAGTATCGAGTGCCAAATATAACGACCCTCGCGACCTGCCTGTCTTATTTGTTACCCTTTTCTTCATCGAATGTTAACGTTGGACTCCTCAGGTATCTACCTACATCCATCCATGTACGCATTGTATATTTACTAATGTCAATGTTAAACCAATGGAGCACTTTATAATTTTAATAACAATTTCTTTTAATCCCACTTATTCTTGGATCACACTGTTACGATTGCGGTCAGCGAACGTAATACCACAGATTTTTTGTAGCGCTGTCATTTCGACTACGTAATCCTATTTTCATGTTTTTTCTGACATATACAACTCTCGCTTCCATACAACAACGGTGGCATATTTATAAAGACGTTAATTCTCTGCTTCTCGTGAAAAGTCAGTCTTGTTAGTAGATAATCTCTGTGTTAGTTTAGGGCTTTTGTAGAATATTCAAGGAATCAATAAATAAGTGTATACATAAAAAAACCGCCACTTGGATTAGGTGATGGGATTCTGAGAAATTTGGTTCAGACGATATCTTCTATTACATCTATCACGGGCAAGACTCCGAGGAGATTTAGTTTCACATTCGAACATTGGCATCAGAGAGCTAAGAGTTTCATGCCCAACACCTTGATGCGTGATCGTCCTGAATTATCTTATAGAATCAGTTACTAATATTATTATTTCTAATGGGCACGAGTTAAGAACCTTAAAAAAGAGAACGTATCCATTCTTGAAAGGTTGGCACAGTTCGTTTGTTCAGTATTAGAAAATACTCTTTTTTTTTTATAGAAGAGGAGGCAAACGAGCAAGTGGGTCACCTGATGGAAAGTGATCACCTCCGCCCACGGATATCCACAACACCAGGAGTATCACAAATGCGTTGCCGACCTTTGAGGAATGAGTACGCTCTTTTCTTGAAGGTTCTTAAGTCATAATCGTTTGGGAATACCGCCCTCGGTAACTGATTCCACAAAGGTTTTATAGGGGGTAAAAAATGTCTTCGGAATCGCACAGTTGTAGACCGCCACGCATTAAGATGATGGGCATGATACCTTAAGCTCTGACGCGATGTCCGAAGGTGGAAATCAGCGGCTGGAATTAAACCAAACAACTCCTCAGAGCATTCCCCATGATAAATGCGGTAGAGAACACTGAGTGACCCAACATCTCTACGCAACGCTAAAGAATCAAGCCGATTGGTAATTGCCCGGTCATTGACAATTCGAATTGCTCTACGTTGAATGCGGTCAAACGGAAGGAGCTGGTACTGTGAAGCCCCTGCCCAGAGTTGAGAACAGTACACCATATGAGGCCGAATTTGCGCTTTATATAGTTGTAAGCGATGGGCCGGCTTGAAATACTGTCTCGCTTTACTGAGCACACCAAGTTTTTTAGAGGCTATTTTTAGAGGCTATTTATACTCGTAAGCTATTTTCTCTTGTAAATGGGTGTATTATTGTTTGTTGTTTATTTATTTATGTAGTCCGTTCTTAAAGTAGTTAATCGCATTTGCTACACACAATTTAAGTAATACGTTATAAAGCTGTACACACAGAATTTATACGTAAGTGTTAAAAAAAAGGGACGGGTTGTATTC
The DNA here is from genome assembly GCA_002245475.1 of Calephelis virginiensis. NCBI lineage: Eukaryota > Metazoa > Arthropoda > Insecta > Lepidoptera > Riodinidae > Calephelis > Calephelis virginiensis. The sequence continues at coordinate 125,509 of NJDC01002193.1, read as the reverse complement.
CGGGAGTGCCGGCAGAAGTGAAAACTTGAATATTAACGGTGTGCATTTTTGATATTTTGGAATGGCTAGGGAATAGCTTTGCACGAATTGAGTACTATCATTTATGTGGTAGAATACAATATTCATTTATTGCGCTATCGTACTCAAACAAGACAACATGAACATTCACGCAGGCGCCGCGCAGCCGTCTTACGAATTTTCGATCAAATCACGTGTCCTGACGCGAGTTTAGAAGGTTTTACGCCGCTAAAGAAATTTTCACTTTAAAGATTTTGCCTTAATGATAGATTAAATGTTGTCGTCTCTGTGTGTGTAATTATAAAGATAAATAAGACACCAAGGACTGTTGACTGTTACGACAGCATAATTTACAATATTAAAATGACAGATTTATAACGAAGTATAGTAACAGTCATATTGAAGTTAGACTTCGCTAGCACGACCGCACGCACACCCACACAATACACACACGATGACGAGCATAAAGATTTTTCAATGTATCTATTTTATAAGATTAACATTGTGTTCGACATTCGACTAAATTATTTGATAGCAAAGGAACTGGTGATATTTCTGTTATTACGGATGTCATTTGTTCCTCTTACATGGTAACTTTCTATTCTACAAAAAAAATCTACCAGAAATTGTGGTCATCATTACCTGAAGAGTAATGATTGTAAGAACGACTTCGAAAGTTTCGACTTCTGTACCATTCTTCAAATCAACAAAAGGGTTTCGTTGAGATTTTGGGAACCACGGCTTTGTTAGGGGAAATAAATTGCTCTGACTCCCGAGGGTGCATTTAATTCGTTGTTTCATTCCTTCAACCTTTATTTATTACATAAAGTTACTTAAATTTAAACTGCTTTGTTTTATGCCAAATTCATGGATTCGTTACAATAATTAAAATTTACAACGGTTGAAAGGCAAAAGTGGTTAAGTGTTAAAATAGTAAAAATGAGATAGACCAAACAATGGAGAAAAATCGTCCTTAACTTTTTTTAGGAAGACTAAAAACACAATTAATAATAAGAAATAAAAGTTGCCTTTAGTCAAGAGATATTATAGCACTTAAAAGTTTTATACTTGATGCTGAAAAGTTAACCCTTTTGTACTATTGCTTACCGGCTATCCTGACCTCTATAACACAGAACAGGACGTGGATGACCACTGCTGAGTGACGGTCATTAAAAAAACAAAGCAACACATTAGCCATTTCAAAAAAAAAAATGCTGAGTTACATCAACAGGAATTCTACAGGAGTTATAAACTATATATAATATTTCAAATATAGGTATGATTTATATAAAAATTACAAAATCTTTTAATTTTACATATCATTTCCAGTGTTATAGGCTCCGTAGCCGAATATCTATAAAGAAACGCATAAAGATACGACGTGTCCGTCTGTCCGCATATATGACGTAGCCACATTATTCCCAAACTATTGAAACTACGCTGTTCAAACTTGGTCAGTAGACGTATTCTGTTAACTGCTTTACGATTATATTAAAACTGAAAACATAATTTATTTTTTCACTTAGGGCGGGGGGAATTTTGAACAAAATTGGTTTAAATAGGATATAGGCAGCAATTTGGTTATGTGCCTGGTTGACGATAGGCTTGCCAAATATATCACATTTCACTTAGTTTCTTCGGCTAGTCGGGGGTGCCCTAGTAGTAGTAGTATAACTACGGGTGTGAAGATACTTTGTTTTTAGTCAGCAGTTTTAAGATGTAGCACATTTTCAAAATCAGTCAATGTAACTTTGTCATTCGTATACGACCATTATGAAAAACAAAGTTATTTTAGCGGGTCAAATATGTTATAAATATATTATAATGTATATGTTATAAATATATTTAAATATGTTATAAATATATTATAATGTCAAATATATTATAATGTAGTTAGGTTAATCCAGTATTATATATATTATCTTATCTGTGCCTGACACAATTATGTTGATAAAAATGTGTTTTTAGTTCAGAAATCATAGATGCAACAACTTCAGCACAAATTGTGAAACCCTTAGGAGAAAAGTATCAATATAATTGTATGGGTGTTGTATGTTCTACAATTTTTGATAACTTATGAAAACAAAAAAAAGCAAAATAAATATTGTGACCTTTGCCTTGATAACTTTTGTTGCAAATGTGAGATTGATGGGGACTTCCACATTCCAAATTGTTAATGGTGTTCCAAACATTTTTAACTCTATGTGAATTTATGTAACTTTACCTCTATCTTTCTGGGCTTTTTGTGTCAAATTAGTATTTTTCCTTTGTAGTTGAGCTACGCTTTACGCTAAAAAGGCGATTAGTGAACGCTTATACAGGATATAGATCAATCTACAGGCATTTAAACACAAATAGATTTAAAAAATGATACACGTAGAAATAAGATAGCCGAATCTTTGTGTAAAACTAAAGCAAGATAAGTTTAATTTATACGTCCAATTAGAAAATGTCCGCCAGACAAATTACTTACACCATTTGTGCGACATTTCAAAGGATTAGGCGACGAACTGGGACTTATAATTTCTATTTCTTTTTTTAACACGACTACAAGAAAAGGATTTTTCTGAAGTAATTTAATTTTTGAAGCGTTTATCGCAATAAAAATAATTAAATATCTACCATTATAGCTACTTTGTTTTAAAAAGCCAACATTCTTTCAGACAAATTACATTAGGTAACCGTAGCTGCTGTAATGCTTTGAGGTATAAGGGCATAGTTTAGCTTCTGTTTTTTTGTTTTCATTTTTTACTAATTTCTAGCCATCATGCAGGCTAGGATGCACGATGGCTTCGTCGCATCCTAAAGCCTCATTCATTATTGAAATATTTTATAATAGTGTACCTACACATTTTTTCCAATACGTGTGACTCACTAAGACAGCCGAGGAATAGAGGATTATAATATTATTACCTATTTATTTATACGATAATAACTTGTGGGTTTTTACGCCGTGTGATATGTTAGACTCAAGAATACCTACTTATATTTATCATTACGCTTTTTGCATTCACTTTGTTGCTATATAAGTGTCTTAATCATAGATTGTGTTTTGTACCAACACTAAATGGTCAGATTGATTTAAAACTTCACACACTTATAAAATACCACAATATTTAAAAAAAGTAGATATCACGATCAGAATTTACAGATTCTGGCACCAAAAGAAAAAACACTCCATTTTCAGAGCTTCCGTTTCGTAACTGCGTAAACGGGCAAAGTTACGCAAAACGCCAAAAACCATGAAAGACAAAATTGTTTCTCTTTAAAAGTTTTATAAAAAAGTCAACCATGTCATATGACAACAAACGATGCTTATACTCGTAGCTATCTTTTTAGAACTAATATTTTATATAGTTTTACTTAAAATAATGTTGTATTTTCTACGGGCTTTTTATTAACGTGATATTAATCCTTATCCAAACAAAACGTTATTTATCGACAAAAATGCTCTCAAGGGCATATCAATATAGTTCACTATATCAACATAGTTTATTACAACGATATCTGAGATATCACAATTTTAAAACTGCTCAAAGACTTAATAATAAACACTGTGATTATAAAAACAAACATTCCATTGTATAAAACAGCATCCCACATGCTAGGTTTCTATTGTTATAAATACTGCAATAGACAAATATTGGGGATAATGAACTTATTGTAAAGTATCTTAACAAATAAGACCCATCCCGGGCTATTTTATGATAAAATGTGTTTCTTTAATTACATTTTTAAACTTAAAGATTTTTTTACTTTTTACTTTTTAGATCAACTTGATAAAAAATCGTCTTGTTGTTTGATGTCTGATCACAAAATAAAAAGAAACTTAAAAAAATAAAGATAAACTTCGTCTTTTTTGATTTCCTGATGATAAAACCTTATGTTAAAAGAACATTGCCTTCTTGTGGCTAGGATGTTGACTTTTGTTTAATTAAGTTTTACTATTATTATTCCAAATTGGAATACTACAATAGTTTCTATACTTCTTATCGTCGGTGCTTGGTGAAATTCCATTCTTGATACAATTTATTTAGAAACATTTGTACTTTCCACAATATATTTAATTGAAGTTATACTTCTTTTGGAGCGATTGGGAAAAATGATGAGAGTGAATTTTTACGATGCACGCGCACACCGACAGATAAATGTGACAGTCTGAAGTTAGTTGCTACCGACAGAATAAAGGGACACCCTGAAGTTAGTTGCGAACCTTTTTATTTGGTATTTTTGGATTGTTACGCCAAAGAAGTATAACTTCTTACGTGCGTACATGAGTACACACACTCTTATTTTTATTTTTATGGTTTAGCCTAACGCTACGGTTTCGCTATACAAGCATCATCAGGGATATATAACAAATTAATATGTATGTAGTATGTAAGTGTGTACCATTAGATTCGTAACATCGTTACAAAATCGTCAGGACATCGTCACTACATCATCACTAACGTCTTCAACGTCACCGTCACGATATTTATGTCGACACAGTCATGACATCATTATGATACGTTTAAGCTATCATCACAAACACCGCCACCGTCAAGACATCATCACCCTCGTGACCCTGTCATGACATCGTTATGATATCATCACGACACCGACACGACATTGTCGTCTCAACCACTGTCAATATTATGAATAACCTACCGTTGTCCTCGTCGATGTTACTGTTAAGTTTTTAAGCAAAGTCAGAAAAACAGATTTTTTTTCGCCTGTTACTCAAAAACTTTGTGCAACAGAAGATTTAAAAAGTCGGATCTGAAATGAACTAAGCGCTACAAGGAACACAACTAATCGCGTACAATATTGAACAGAAATTGATGAGTTTGTGTAATGTATTGTGGCAACCGACATGCCCGGACAAACTGCCCACAGACCAAAAAAAATATTACCAGCGACTTCTACCGCAGGCATGTCCTTCTAGTGAATACCTCGCTTTAGCAACTAGCAGTAAGTTGTGTATTTCCTACCATCAAGTTATCAGTCTGTTTGCTTTCCAATGATAATAATTATAGCATGCCCGCTTTAGTTTTATCTGCGAAGTTAGAAAGCACAGTAATTTTTCATCAGCTTTCCCCGCGAGTGTCGGTGTGCGCACTAAACCGACACTTTATGACCTTCAATTTACATTTCCAGCGCTCGCTTGATTAATAGGAGTACCTTGTGATTTGCGCCCCGGGCGGTAGGGTAAGTCCGACTGTTCGCGTCTACGGTCCAGTACGCATCTATTTCGCGGAGGTCTACGAAAAGGTTCTACGAAAATTTAAAATATGTTCAGGAGAATTGACATTCCTTTTAAAAGAAACTGTGATATACATAATGTAAATACGAGGAATAAAAACAATCTTGCTGTGGATGTGTCCCGTCTCCATAGAGTTAGTTATTCTTTCATGGGCCAATGTATACGCTTATACAATAAACTTCCAGATTTTATGAAAGACCTGCCATTTAATAAATTTAAAAAATGTGTCAAAGTGAAATTGTATAAAAAAGGTTACTACATATACCGTTGCTGAATATCTGTCGGATAAGAGTGCTTGGGATTAATTGGACGTAGCTAAGCAGAAAGGATCCAATCCACATTTTACTTGTTTTGAGATAATTGATTTTGAAGTTTATATATTTATAATAATATGTACTGGTCATATATGTGGGTCAGTATCTAATAATTATACAAATGTCATAGCTTTGTTTATCTGTAAGATCTTACTGAACGAAAGTATTTTAAGCTTTAAAACCTCTTTATTATGTTTCACTCAATTTTGTTGTTCATGTGGGTTGGGTCCTTTCTGCTTAACTACATCCAATTGTTCCTCATACCAATCTCTTACTAGTAATGACATGTGATGTAATACTAATGAATTTGTATAGAGTAAGGAAAAAAAGACAGCCCGCTGAGTTTCTTGCCGGATCTTCTCAGTGTGTGGCCGCATTCCGATCCGGTGGTAGTTTTAGTATTATATAGACTCGTCACAAGTGCCTCTTGTAAGGTGAATGTGAATAAAAATATATTCTATTCTAGTATAATATTTACACGTTAGGAAAATAAAAAATCCTAGTATTTATTATATATTAGTATTAGAGACACACATACACAGATCAAATAACTTGACGCATAACTTTTCCTGTTTAGAAAGAAATATTATTCTCAGCTTAGAAAGAAAAGTGTATAACTATATATGATTTTAGTAACAAACTGTACCGAAGCATTCTTAAAAGCTTGCGTCCACAGTAAGCGCGATCTGGCTATATCTAAGTTGATCGTTATTATATTCTTTTTAACCTACTTTAAAAAAAGGAGGTTCTCAATTCGTGTTGTGTGTCGAGTATCGGGAATGGTTCTAAATTCAAATTTGTTTTTTTTTATTGGCACAACTGCTTTCCATTTTGGAGTTTGAGTTACATCTGCTATTTATATCAAATAAAGTGCTGTTTTAAGTTATATTTCTTCTTCTTCTTTTATAAATATGGCTTTCTATCGTTTTTCACGACTACTTTGCAAATGTCAAGTTAATTAATTCTTATACAATATACAGTCATAATCACTATGTATAAAGTCATGTCAGATCAAGGTCTTGAGTAAAGCGGTGGCTTCGTTACTCAAACTCATCTAGTGTGATTTGACCCAGCGAGGAAATAGATGATACACTAATTTCTTCATGATTATTTTATTTGTGCACTTTCACTGAACAAAATTAATCTAATTCCCACCTAAATTAACCAATTTCACTCAATATACACACGAAATTTAATAATAATGAAAAAATTACGACCACCTTAATTCACGATGGCGTCAAAACTCCTATTTATATTTAGTTTGTGTTTTGCGAATTCCATAAAAAACACCGGAAAAAGAGTTTGCCTTAAATTTTGCATCGCCAAGGCCGACGGTTCGGTTCGGTTTTTTGTGCCCAAGCTGGTTCAATGTTATTCACGTGGACCTTTTGTCCTGTCAAAATGGACAAAACAAAATAATTTTCAAATACAATAAGACACGTGTATACGGTTTTACGTTTTCATTAACCGGACACATTTAGTTTTTTGCAAAAAGGGTACAGTCAGGTTGAGAGTCACTTTTTTATTGATTTATTGAACTAGACAATTTCATATCACATAAACTATTTTACTTATTTGTTGGAAAAACCTTATGTTTACTTCATATATTTTAAAATGAAACGATATGAAACAGTTGAATTATGGTATGATTTATGCACATGGATTATTCAGCAAAAATTTCTGTGGTAGATGACCCACATAAAAAATTACAGCTGTATTAAGAATCTTATTGTCTTTTTTGGAAGTTGGTTGAAAATCTCTTGACATCAAAATAAAAAATGGTATATACTGAGAAGACGAAATTTCTAAATTTTGTTCTTCCAGTTACTATAAAATAAAATCAACAAATCCAAAATGAAAGAAAGACGATTGGCCGTGTTCAAGTTGTTCAACGATAAAAGCAATTTTTTGTCCAAAATGACACTGTGCTTGAGGAGATACATATTCAGATATGACGGAGAAATCGGTTACTATTTATAAATATATATCCTTAAGAGCCACTTTTGTGCTCTAGCGGTCCTGAGTTCTACTTGACTTCATGAGGTCCTGAGCTCGATCCCCGGGTTACTGTGAAAAATGATGTTTAGCATATTAATAAAAACAACTTTGGACGACCACGGTCAGCAACAGGTCTGCCCCCTATCACGTTATGGGACTAAGCGTACTCGGCTATTCGTCAGTGCCATGGTTGCATAGTGCAAAATCAGAGATACGAGAGAAGACACTTTCTTTTTGAAACGATTGGAACATAGAACTTTCTTCTTTTTCCGAAAAATGATGACGTAAAAGTGTAAATTACGCAAATATACACTTTTGAGATTATCAGGATCAAGATCATTTCACTAAAATTACTCGTTCAATCACATGACTTTTTTCATGTTTTTAAAAGAATGATTGGAAGAAAGACAAGCAGATGGATATTATGGTTTCGTTTAGTTTTGGTTTTAAAATATTTGTGGAAGTTTAATTATTAAACAAAAATTAAAATCTTTTTTCCCATTTTAAAGTGATTTAAATTTTTGTCATATTACACAATTAATAGTTGTCAAAGACGGGCCAAATGAGTGAAATGTTTGTTGGGACAGCTAGTCTAAAATAAATTTTCTAGCAACGTTTATTTTGCCACATAAAGATTTTTAACTATATTCAGATACATTTGATACCTATAGCTACACTAGCTACTGGGCTACCCCATTAACAAAGAACTGATATAATTTCAAAATGAAAATGAAAAATATTTAATTAAATAAAAATGTTGTTACAATTACATTGTCACAAAAGCCCACGTACTAGGTTAGGTTAGGTTATGTACTAGGTAGGTGTTACTGGGTACTCCGATAATCCTCCAAGATACAATTCTATTCAATAATTAAAATCCCAAAAATAGTTTGAAGGTATAAATCATTTAAAATTATTAAGTATGTACTTAATTATTTACCTATCACTGTAAATTCAAATAATTTATACCATTTATAAATTTATTTTTAGCATAATAACAGATATCATTTTCCACTAATATTTGTTTACTATTAACACTAATTCTCTTACATACAATTTGTTTGTGTGCATATGTGTATGTGCAAGTATGTGCCTGTGGGCGTGTGTGCGTGGGTTATTTTATTCGATTCTGCCTATTTCTGTTATTGGTAATGTATATAGTAACTACTACCTTAGCTTACAAACTTTCTGTCTGATCATAATTATAGGTAAGTAGTGTTTTTGCTAAAAATCGTTTTAATTCGGACTATGTTAGTGTGTGAATATTGTGTTTTGTGATAAATTAGTTATATATTAGATATTGGCTGAGCAGTAAATTTTAAAGTATCTTCACGCCCATATCCCCGAAGAGGTAGAAAAGGCACAACCTAGGCACCCACGACTAGCCGAAGATACTAAGTCCCACAATGTGATAGGAGGTAAGCCTATCGCCAACCGGACACATATTCAATCCCGGGAAAAGTTATGTTTTAATAAAAAAATAAAAATACCATGCATTTTCTATTATTTTTTTCTGCCCGGCCAGGGAATTGAACCCGTTACCTCAAGAAGCGCTAAACCGCAGAGGCGAGGCAGAAAATTGTATTTTTTTTAATTTGACTCTAATGTAACGGCCTCTTTATCAGAGTCTTGTTAAGTCAATCCACAAAGTCAAAATAAGAGAGAGGTCAGAAAATTACAGAGAGTGAGCTATATTTGGAAGTGGCATCGTCTTTGTTAGGAGGAACCTCCAGTAGCGTCATGACTTTGCGGCAAAACAGTGACAGTTAAACTGAAAAAATACTTTCCTAACTTTTATCTAAACTGCTTTCGTTGCTATAGCCAATGGGCATATTTTGGGCTGCTATATAAGGCGAAAGATGTTTTTAAGCTGCCATAAAGTATCAAAGGAAATCCGAAAGACATATCCGACCGCAAGGCTGTGTAAGAAAAGGTTTTTGCTTAGAAACTTCTTAATAAGGTTTATTTTTTTAAAGTTTGTTTTTTATGATTTAAGCTGAACGCATTTTTTTTAGTTTATTGAATTTTGTAGACGTCTTTGGTCAACGAAATTCTCTCACAGTACAGTTTTTAGTTAAAGTGCACAAGAGAAGTATTCGTAAGGAAATGTTTTTAAAGTGTTTATTCTCGTTGTCACCAAATCTTATTCGGTGAGCTTGTGTAAGGATGCTACCGCTTCACCAAAGATCCAGATTATTCCAGACATGAACTGCGATGACTATTTAGGTTTACCTATTTAAAAAAAAAGACTTAAAATCTGATGCGATCGACCGGCTGTCCTACCCTCAATAACATAATTTGTATATTTTTATTTTAACCCACACCATACTTAAAATAAATTTTATGAGTTTTAAAAAGAAAAATCAAAAAACGACTCACTAAAATTGGCAATGTTTAGTATTTTTGTTTTCTAACCATATAAATGAGACGAAAGGTTCAAATCGTGAATGGAGAGAAATCTTTTCTTTTTTTAAAATTTATCGAAGAAAATATTTATTTTCTAATAGGTTACTGTGACACGTTCATATAAATACAGGATCGGAACGCGGCCTCTTTACAATCGACTTTCAATAAATGAGGAGATTATAATGCTTTCGACTGCTATATTTTTTATGTAGTTAATCGACTTATCCGTAATTACTAAACTGGTTTTAAAGTTTTTTTATTACTTATTTAAAAGTACAAATTTTATTATTTTCACTGCCACAAGTCTAAATCTGATGATAAAATCCCCGGAAAATTGAAGAACATATTTAATTATGATAGTTTTTTTTGCAGTTGTTGTGCTTAAACTATGTATATCACTAATCTTTTCGATGTCTCTATTTCTATTATATTCAGGCCACATTGCTCGCAGAACCGACAACCGCTGGGGAAGAAAGGTTCTCGAGTGGCGGCCCCGCACCGGAGGACGCAGTGTTGGGCGACCTAGCATCCGGTGGACTGATGATCTGTTCAAAGTCGCGAGAAGTCACTGGATACAAGCGGCTGGTTACCGTAACTTGTGGCGCTCTTTGGGGGAGGCCTATGTCCAGTAGTGGACGTCATCTGGCTGATGATAATGAATGATACCTAAAATCGACCTTTCTATGTTTTGATACCACCTTTATGATATATCACCCTTTGGAAGATAAACGATCTAGTCGTTGACACGACTTATTGATTT
>NJDC01002193.1:92730-108381 GCA_002245475.1 Calephelis virginiensis | reverse complement strand
ACTTCTGCACAGAAACGAATATTTTCTTAAACAAAATAATTTTTGAGATGAGCAACAGTAAAATCATCACATAAAACCAATAAGCAGATTTTGAAGTGGTATTTGTTATTTGAAGGGTAGATGTAAAACTTAAAGTCTTAGCTGTTTTTAACAAATTTATTTACTACCCAGTGGCGGAGATATAAAATAAAAGAAAAAGAATAAAACATGAGTATCTTCACGCCCATATCCCCGAACAGGCAGTTGGAGGCACAACCAGGGCACCCATGACTAGCCGAAGACACTAAGTCCCACAATGTGATAGGTAGTAAGCCTATAGCAAACCGGGCACATATGCAATCCTGGGTAGTGTTATTTTTATTAGAAAATTAAAAATAAACATTTTGTCACTTTTTTCGCTGGCCGACCCGGAGATCGAACCCGGGACCACAAGAAGTCAACCCCGACGCTGGACCGCTAGACCATTGAGGTGATTATAAAACATGAAATTTGAAAATATAGGAAATAATGTCTGCTCGGCCGGTGACGCAGGTGTTAGATATCATCTTTGTTGTGTTTAGTCAGAAAAAGATATTAATTATCAATAATTATCTTGATAAACTGTCAATGACTAGGAAACAAATAAAAATGTGATGTCATTTAAGGAGCCAGCCCTGGGGCAAGTCATTCATCGAAAATGCGCTTCTTAGGAGTATTTCTTGCTCTACTTCTGTGCTCTGTGCGAGCAGAGCCACCTTCACCCTTTGGATATCATGCAGTTGTTGGAATACCCAGAGCTGAGTTGATTAATTATTTGGAGAGCGAGAGGAATTTTGTGGGAAGGATCGTAGGTGGTAGTCAAGTTTCTGCAGCCAGGGTGTATCCGTTTTTTGTAAGTAGATCCATAATATTTTTATTTGTACCTATTACATATAAAGAAAAGAAATAAAACTAAAATCGAAGTCAAGTAGAAATGTCGTCTAAAATATACTCGTCGTTAACAAAGAATTCTATAATTATATTAGATCAATCATTATTACAAATATTTTTTATACTGTTTTGTTATAAGATAGCGAATTAGTACATGGCTCTCCTGATGGTAGGAGTTATCTGTGACCTATAGACGCCATGGTGATGTAAGTGCGTCGCTGTCTTTTGGCATGGATCATAATATTAATTCGTAATACCAAAACTTTGGACCACCTTTTACGAAAATTGCGCGGACGCAGGAGCATAAAATTTGGCACACTTATAGTTTATGTGTAGGAGAAGTGCAGAACGATAATATTTTTCAATAATAATGCTTATAAAGTACATTAAATCAATAAATGAAACATTACACACACTACCATGCATTTGACACACACAAACAAATATATTGATGATAACGATAAAAGATCACACATGCCGCATTATAAAGTTTGGAAACAAAGTAGTTGGTCTTGAGAAATGAAAATAGCGTTCTTATCAAAAAGATACTAAATTTATTATGCTGAATTTCGACCAATGAGTGACCACTAGTATAAGGAATACTGTGTAAATCTAACGGCTACTCTACCCTCCGAACTGGAACATGACACAATCATTATGGCGGCAGGAATAGGTAAGGCGGTGGATCCCTTCCAGAACAAGTTGCTGGACGGCACTCTACTCCTCTAAATACTCTAATGAACTAAATGAGTTTTGCCGACTTTTTACGGGTTGCCTGGTAGAAGGCAGTCCTATTCTACATATTTATGTTTCTAATCAGTAAACCCGGACCATCACGGAGAAAATAAAGACTAAAAATATCAGACAGACAAAAGAAATCTTTTGCAGGCTGGAATAGTAACAACTCTGACCAGCGGATTGACTTCAGTATGTGGAGGCACCTTGGTCTCTAATAGTCGAGTGCTAACAGCGGCCCACTGCTGGTGAGATGGCCAGAACCAGGCGCGACAATTCACCATCGTCTTGGGCTCCACTACCCTGTTCTATGGTGGCACCAGGGTCACCACAATGGATGTTATCGTCCATTCCAGCTGGAACGTAAATGCTATTACTTTAACAGTAAGTTTTTACAGTAAGTAACTTTTAACAGTAAGTTTTTTTAAGCCAGACCATTCAGTGTAGTGATTCTTATTTAGCGTAATTAAGTGAAATGACTATTTGTTAACAACGTTACATTCTTATTTCTTTGAAAAAGAGTAGACAGGAGTTGGTTCAATTAGTGAAAGGCGTCTTAATTTTTAAATGTAATGATAGTAAAGCATACCATATTTTCGTATGATAAGACAGCGAAGAAGCACACAGCTCCCCTGATGTCATGTTGCGATTATTAAGCATTAGCCGTCTTATTAATAAAAATAGACTAAAGTACTCCAAGGCTTAAGATAACATTTTAGTTTGTGGTCCACTGTGATTAACTTATCCGTTCAGTAAGCAGCATCGCTAATGTCACAATGTGTAAGACCCTTTCTTTTAAGAACGTGTGGAGCTATTAAGTTCAAACCTAGCAAATACTTAGGTCTACTGTCCCTTGAAAGTTGGAGCTTATTTTTATGTATTTCGATGTTAAAATCCTTTTTATTTGAAACAGTCTTTTTCAGTTTTCAGAAAAGGAAAATAAAAAACCAACATCAGGTCTTTGTTAGGATTGTAACCTCCTGTAGATAGTTTAGAACTTCATGGTCATTAGATTGTTATTTTGATGAACACCGCTAAACGCTTTTGAGAGTGACCGTCTAGTATTCAATTTCCCAATTTTAGACCTGTAGTGCCTGCAAACTTTATGAATACCTTAAGAATAATTCCTAATATTAAGAATTGTTTTTTATTTAACCATAACATTTTTTCAAGCCTTAATATTTATTTCAAACTAACTGACACGGCAAAATCCTGGCACCTAACAATTGGCAGTTATTAGGTACCTATAGAAAAAGATAATGTCTTGTTTTTTATTGATCTTCTAAATATTTTACATTTCATCCTTTTCTGAATCATAGTCTAAAGCAAAGGCGATTACGAGTAATAACTGATTGATTATCAAACTTAATCTAAAGTTTGTGAAATCGTAATAGAAAGATACTCGTATACTACACATTCATGGTATTTACTACCTTACTGGTTGGGATTTAAACTTTTATAATCACGCACCAGCTTTGCCTATGTAGGGGTATTTATTAACCTCGATTTTATGCAAATTAGAAATTGAAATAGGATTTGTGTCTCTTCAACAAAATATTAGCAAATTATTAACACTAAGTTACAAAAAAAACCAACAAATCTCGTATAGTAAAACATTTTTCTTATTAACTGAATGTTAGTAATTCGCTAGTATTGTATTCAAGAGTACAAAATGACAGAAATCAGATTTAAATTTGAAATTGTATGAAATGGAGTTCAAACTTACCCACCCTGTACTGTACATTCAAATGTTTCTTTACATTCCGGAATCAAAGTTATATGTTTATTTTATGGTGGGTGTTGTTGTCGGTATTTTCTAATCTACAAAACTTATGATATAATCCTATCGGTTGATGGGTAATATGAAGCTCATACTATAAAACAAAAAATTGAACATAAATTCGGACTACCTGTAAATGTACGGTTATACCCGTTTGCCAGAATTTCATTTGCCATAATTTCATCCGCTAAAATAATCAACAGACTTAATACTGTTTCTCATAATTTCACATGTCATACTTATTATTTACTATGTTAGTCTCGTACTAAAAACTTTGCTTCCCATAAAGTCAATTTCAATAATATCATTTGCTAGCATAATTGTAAGCCGTATTATCACAAGCCATAACATCATTTACCCTCAAAAGAATATAAATTCGTTTTATATAAATGATTTAAGTTTAGGTATGGTTTGGTTTAGTGAGGTCAGGTTAGAACATGAGAGACAATGCACAAGCCGAGCCAGCGAAGCGAGCGTGCCGCGGCAGTGGCCGGCGAAGTGCATGAAAGCTAATCGCTTTTTAGAATAAAGGCGTTAGGTTAAATTTGAACGGAAGCGACTTTGGTCGTATAAAGAAGTACTAGATACTAGATACATTTTACTTAGTGCAAATACAAATTGTTGTAAGGCATTTAAATATTCTGTTGTGTAATATTATTGCAATTAATAAAATGGATAACAATACGTATGGCACTCGTATCATTATGGAAACTTATTTTAGGGCAAAGAAGAATATTTCACAAGTGTATTTTGGTCAACAAAACATTCGGGAAAATAAAAAATCGGGCAAATAAAGTTCTGGCATTTGAATATATGGTATATATTGTTAGGTAAAACAATAGACGACCGTAAATATAACGTAGAATCGGTAGATGCAGCTTTATGGATAGCGACATACACAAATTCTAAAAACGCTAAAAATGTGTTGCTCTCGCTGTTTATAATCTTATGTCCTCTCTGAAGTCCTGCACCCATATTTTTAATAAAGTTTACCGTGGCTGGTAATGAAAGTCTGTACAAAGCTCGATTGGCAGCTTGATACAATGAGACTAATCTATTCTTTTAAAATATTTCAAACAGAATTTGTAGAGTGCTTTTTTCGGTTGCAGATAATATTCAAGCCATTGCCTTACCTTCGTCAGCAGATATCAACCAGGATTTTTCTGGCTTGTTGGCTACTGCCGTCGGATACGGAAAAACTAGTGATAGTGAGTAGTCCAAAGTTTCTTTGACCTTGTAACATTTTTGTTTAAAAACCAAAATAATTGTGTGTGATAACGAATGTACGAGTTTTAGTTGATGATGTAGTGTTGGAGCAAGTAAATGAAATTGTATATCTTAGTTGTGCTTTTAGCAGGGATGGAAGGTACACCGCCGATATGGAAAGGAGAGTGTGTACAGAGACTAGTGTGAATAGAGCGCTGGGTAAGTTATTTTTAAGCGAGGTTTTGAGTCAAATTGCTAGACTCGCTTTACATAATTCTGTACTTATCCCAACGTTGTTGTATGAAAGCGAGAGCGAGAGTATGTCAGAAATAACATGAAAGTAAGATAAATGCGGTTGAAATGAGAGCGCTACGAAAAATCGGACCGCATTCGTAACAGTGAGATCCGAGAGAGTGGGATTGAAAGAAAGTGTTGGTGTTAAAACGAGAAAAGGCATGCTCGGCTGGTTCAGTCATGTGGAAAGAATAACAGATGAAAGATTGACGAAGCAGATATACAATTCCAATGTGGATAGATTTAATTACCCGGGGAGACCAAGGTTGGCATTCCACGATCAGATCGCTCAGATATTATCCGAGAGTGGTGTCAAGAGTCTCCGAAACCGGCGTGCTTGTATGAAAAGGGTAATGTATGTGATGGGAGCCAGACAGGTTTGCCAGGATCGTGAAGTTTGACACTCGATACATTCTGGCAACCGTGTAAGCGACTTGGCTTGAAGATATGTAAGTAACATTTTAATTGATCTGAGTCCTAAACGGGTTTTTCAATTTTATTTGAGATTTGTTATTTTTTGCAGAGCAAATTAGCTTCCCGCCCTCGACAGCATTGCACCATGTTAACCTTAACATAATAACCAATGCGGTATGCCAGAGAAGTTTTGACTTACCACTCCATGGTAGCCATTTGTGCACCAGCGGTACAGGAAGAGTTGGAACCTGCGATGGGGATTCCGGTGGACCTCTGACAGTACTAAGAAACAACAAGAGGACATTGGTGTGTATTGAGAGTTGTAGTTTAGTTATTTTAGTTTCTTAGTTGTCCACACGGGAATTCGTTAAGATTATCAGGTTAAAACATTTCATGTTTTTTTTTTAATTTCTAATTACGAAAAATTTAACTTATCTAATGTGACACGGTTTCACAGTTTTCTTTGATAAAACAACCACATGCTAAATACTTACCGTAGTCATCTCATCACACCTTAAATAATTGACCAATATTGCTGTTTTTTTTTGTTGTATTGATTATTGTCAGGGGAAGGTTTTTATGAAAATATAATCGAAATTTTTTAACGAAAATGAATAAACACAACGCTTTAATTCATACAAACTGTTAGTAGCTGTTAATTTCAAGCGATTCGAAGATCCCGCGTCGGGTATTAACATAAGTAAAGAACTTAAAGTCATTGTACACAACATAGATTTAAAAATAGGTGCATAAATAAAATACGAGACTGGCACAATAGGCTTAATATCCCGGCTTCATCGTTCGTCTAGATGAATAAGCCAGTGGGCAAATTACAACTGATCTATCTTCAAAGTTAGTCAAATAATGGTACCAGCTACCATTGTTTTACGTCGGTTTACGTGTTTGCCTTTCTGTAACATAAAAAATAGATCCACGAGTTTATTTTAGTATCACATTGTTTATTATTCAGCTACGGTCACGACCTCTCGACTCATTCTAAAATATTTAAGAAACAAGACTATGCATTGTTTTAGGTGGGCATCGTGTCATTCGGATTGGCTGAAGGATGTCAATCCGGCCTTCCCTCGGTGTACACGCGAGTGACGTCCTTCCTGACGTGGATCCAAGCCAACTTGTAACTCATGGAGTCATAATATTAAATGTAATTATTAGAAACAAAATATTCTATTTATTTCAATTACTCCACAAATTTAGTAATTATAAACTGCAGTCGAATGTGGTTTTCGTTTTTAAAAAATCTTAAATTTTGTGACAGTTTAAAACACACTTTTTTTACTGTTAGCTTAAATAAAAAAAAATATAGAAATAAAAAATAAGATATGGTAAGTACATAGAAAAGTAAAATTAATTTGTAAAGAAATTTGTCAAATATATGATAAAAAATCCAATGCTGCTGCATGCTAAAATGAACTGGATTAGAATTAAAAAGGACATGGAGCGGGTTTTTGATTACACACCCAATCAGTTCGTTTAACCCTAGGGTACCATCGGCCCGGGGACGTAGTTTTTTCTACATTGTACAAACTGTATTGTTATTAATTCTGTTTATTATGTTTTCTGACATATAAATTGACAACAACGTACTTGTTACGTACAAAAATGCATTTACAAAATCGTATTATGGTATTTCAATAACACTCATAACAAATTTACGTATATATATTTTTTTAATTTTGTTAAAAATAATTCTAAGGGATTTTGTATAACTAAACTGTTAATAAGTACTACTATCACCCTTTGTTTGTTAATCTATCCAACGTGAAATTTCACACAAGATTTCCCAATCGTTGTTCGCTTCTGTATATTATTTTGATATTACATAAAATTTCTGCAATTTTCAAATCATTTTTATCATTCGACCAGCTTCATGTTTGCATTTAAGGTGCCCGAATGTTTGTCCCTATGTAATGGGTAAATCGAAGCACATTAAGTTTGGTGTTTTAAATCTAGGATCACTTGTTAATGAGCACGACGAATTTATAGCTGTTATAACAAGAGAATCCCCAAATATTAGTATATGGTTAGTGCCATTAATAAGACTTGGGTCAAGAGTGGACAGAACATTCTGGCACCTGCCTGACTAAATTCCTCACATTCCTCGCAAACAAAGTATTTAAACTGGTGGTGGTAGCCGTTGAATTTTATAATAAATGCGAAATTTCTCTTTAATTTTGGACATATCCTATAGTTGACAAGACTGTGGAACAAATGTGATTATCCACAAACACAAATGGTAATCGTCTTATAACAACTGGTACAGCTTACTGAGCTCCTTAGGTTCAAAATAAGTTGTTTCTGGACGCAATAACATCCTCAATTATTTCATTTTCTAACTACCCCTATTCACTGTTAACGGGAGATTTCAATATAAATTTAATGAATTTACAAGATAGTATGACATTGCAGTTACAACAGTTTCTATATTATACTGGACTAAAAAACTACGTCAATTGTCCTACATACATCGCACCCTATAGCGAAACTTTAAAAGATCTGTACAAATGCTGTAGTATATAACACTGTTAACTACCCATTGCCTTCACTGGGTCCGCAAACAAAATAAAGATACGAGGTAAATATATTAAATACCGTCCTTTAAAGGATATCTCTCAGATTATTTTAATGATGATCTTAATTATATAGTGTGTATCAAAATAACCACTCCCTCCGTGAATGCAATGTAAAGTATTAAGTATATGATGACAAAGCATATAAAAAAATTGTGACATCCAAATCGGATATTCATTAAAGTATAGTAATTATTCAATGGTGCTTTAAATTCAACATTAAACTGTGAATTGTCGTACTTTAGGTTATCAGTTGTAAGTATAGTACATATTTGACTCGCTATTAGAGAAAACACATTGTAGCCTAAACGATTTTTTTTGCAGAAAAGTTACTAATACAAGATTAAAAGTATTTTGGTTGCTAAAGAGTTTGTTTCGCCGTTTCAACTTCTGACTTGCAAGGATTGAGGAAGAAGACAGTTTACGGTAGATAGTGTTAAACATGTGTTAAATTTAATGGCACTATAAAATTATTTGTTAGTATATAAAAGTATGCTAAATAAAATATGCTAGTATTTTAATACTTTTGTTACAACGTAACACTTAGCACATTACATGTTAATATGATGTGATAGATGATACATGACTATCATGATAATATGATGATACATAATAAAAAATGTAACCGCTATATTAGTGACTCACTGGATCATATTACAAATCTATCATTTGAAATTCTGCATATCATTTGCTTAAGATCGATACATAATGCAAAGCTTCTTGATAGCTGTAAGCCTTTATTCAAAAATATTAAATGCTTCCATTGCTATGTATGTACGTTAAGGATGTGATTTTTGTCAAAAGATATTTGTACCTCTTTAAAATAAATATAAAGCAAACTCAAGAACCCATAAGAAAATGATTTTTTCCTAAATGTAACACAAAACTTCTTTTAGAAAATATCCCTATAATGGCTATTAAAATATGCAATAGAATACCTGATAAGATCAAAGATTTATCCATTAATAAATATATAAAATTTATGTTTACTGTCTAATTGAAAAGTGTTTTTATGATATAGGTGAGTTGCTCAAATTAAAAATGAGTTGGGTGCTATTTATTATAATGAATTATATGTTAGAACTTTTTTTCTGTGTTAGATATATTATTAAAAAAGAAAAACTTCCTAATTATGTGTAATTTAAAATTTAATCGTTTGCATTGATTATAAATTGTAAGCAACTCTTATATTATTTAATAATAATAATATTTAGATATCGACATTTTAATTTATAATTTGTAATAATAATAATTTTGTTTTATAATTTTATTTTATGATTTGACATTTTGCTGATGGACGTCTATTCTATTGCAATATTTTTACATAATAAGACATTTTTTTGTAATTTCATTTATTGTATTATTTTGACATTCCATATTAGGTAACTATAATTTTGTGAAATGGTAAAATATTTTAAAATTGTCATCTAATAAGTTAAATATAGTTTAAAATAAGTTTCACAAAAATAATAATAATAAAGACTTCCTGTTAGAAGTTTCATTTTTAGGTTATCCATATTTTAAATTCAGGTATTTAGACAATAGTTTATGGTGTTTAAAAATGTATGTAATGAATGATAACTATAAATTGTAAATTGATTAAACAATTTGTTAAAGGAATGTTAAAATAGGTAAAACTACCCGTAGAAATTGAGACCTGCAATGTACCCTATTTACTTAAGCAAATTAAGTTTTATTATTATTACTAAGTTGTATAAATAATAGAAATTCCTTTCATTAAAATATTGTAGTAATTATTTGTTTATATTTCTGTTCTTCCCAAGTACATTCTTAACAACAAATCACATAACTAGAGACTAGTGCCACTACTAGGTTTTTGCGCATTAGCTCAAGATAACGATACTAACACAACCGACGAGATCAGTTGTCAAAAGCAAAGTAAATATTAAATGAGATCAAGAAGCTTATAGATAGGACCATGAGATTAAAGATTGATGGGTCTGGATGTTTATTAAATTTATTCTGGTATCTGTTTAAGTATTTCTGTGTATTAAAATCGTTGACTAACATCCATAACACAAGCATATAATTTGCTTACTTTGGGGTTAGATTCAATTTGTGTGACTTGTCCAAGGATATTTATTTATTTATTTATTAACTTATTTACTTGTCTTTATTCTGGTTAAGACTATTGAAGGATTGCTACCAGGCTCTTTATCGTGATTACAACGTAAACCTAGTAGGTACCTACTAACAAACCGAGAAATGTGTAACGTATCTTAGATATAGTAATTTCTTTGATTAATAATTAACAATAGATAATCATTAATTAATCTTGATAAAATATCAGTAAGCAAGATAATCAGGTGATGTTATACAGAAGCATAACGTTATTGCAAGTGAGCGTTTATAATGCGTTTTTTAAATATACTTTTTATTTTAGTATTTTATAATTCTGCGTGGACTGAGGCGTCCCCAGTTTACGGATATCATGAGGCTATCGGGATACCAAAGGCAAAGTTGATTAAGTATTTGGAGAGTGAGGCAAGTCATCATGTAGGGAGGATCGTTGGCGGCAGTCAAGTTTCCACGGCCAGTGTATATCCGTATTATGTAAGTCTGCAGATATTTTTATATGTAGGGTACATAGAAATACAGGATACCCGAAAATTGAATTAGGCAAACAAAATACGTATTTTCATGTGATAAGATAGCAAACAAGCACACGACTCTTTTGATAGTAGGGGACAACCATGATTGGATGAATTTTTCTAGTGCAAAGAGAGTCATTGTATGAGTCAACTAATAATTATTTGTTAAATGCAAATAATATGTACACAATTATTCTATTCGTTTGTATTTGTTGTCACAGTTTGAAAATAATTACGGAGTAACGACTATACGAAGCGACTAGTGAAAACTGTATGATTATTTTTAATTTCAGTTGGTAATCCAAAGTGTGTGACGTAGGTCTGATCGCAGCGCGCTGTGGTATAACAGAGGAACTTTCAGTGGACACAGAGTGAACTGTCACTGTTAAGTGAATCCCTAGTTTAGTTTGTAGCGATGGCTCTAATGGCGCTAGTGGGCACTGTCGTCGTGCACGGTCGCAAACTAATGGTTAAAAGCAATATTATTTTGATACTGCTTCCTACATCCAATGCTAACTATTTTGTGCATGCGTTCTATTTGATATGTCTTCATGTTTTAAAATGAAAACAAAGTACAAAGTAAGGCCCTAGTTCTTTAAGCTTTATCAAGATATTACAATCATGTCAATAGGAACTACAAAGCTTATATATGTAATAAAATATGAAGCTTCATGTAAATATTATACAGTAATAACAAAATTTATATAAGTTAACAATTTGTTAACATTTTAGTCAAATTTAAAAACATTAATAGGTGGTGGGGTTTCGCAGCGACTCACCCGGATTGGTACCACTGCCTTACCTATTGCTGCCGCCATAACGTCATGACGAGTTCCGGTTTGGAGGGTAAGGTAGCCGGGAAACTTACTTTTGCTAGAGGCCTAACATCCCGGCCTCAGGTTGGCAACGCACCATTGCCACCTTTGGTGTCTCTAGGCGGCGTGAATTTCATAACATCAGGAAATCCGTCTGCTTGTTTGCCTTCCAATATCATAAAAAAAACATTATCATCTTATGTAATTAAATAAATATTTTCTCTTGGTAATCGCATAACGTGTAAACGGAAGCAACAACATCGCTTATACATTTTAGCTGTTCATTTTTGTTAAAAGAAGATTTAAAAAATGAAGGTTTAATTTATTATTTATTTTAATAGATACTATAAAAAAATACGGAACACAAAATAATTTAATGGAGTTCGGTGTACTATCCTATGACAAAAATATCTGAGTTGTTGATGGCATTTGGCGCTATTTTCACCAAGCTATTTATATGCGTCTTTCAAATTACAGTCTGGTATAGTCCCAACTTTAACAACTGGCTGGACGTCAGTATGTGGAGGAGCCCTGGTTTCCAGTACTCGAGTGCTAACAGCAGCTCATTGCTGGTGGGACGGCCAGAACCAAGCTCGACAGTTTACCGTCGTCTTGGGCTCCACCACCCTATTCTCCGGAGGCACCAGGATCATCACCAGCGATGTTGTCGTCCATCCCAACTGGAATACAAATGACATTACCAATGATTTAGCCGTCGTCAGGATCCCTTCAGTTACTTATAGCAGTTAGTTATTTTTTCTATATATATATAGTTAGCATAGTTTGCTTTCTAACCTGTTTTGAAAAAAGGAGGAGATTATATATATTGGAATCCTCTATGTAAATCGATTTCTTTATTTATCTTTAACATCTAGAGAACCATGTAGTTGATAGGTAGCTGTAGTTGGTGGTACTTATCACTATGTCTTGTTAACGCTGTCTTAAAAAAAGAAATACACTTCTGAAAAGTCTACACCAAGTAATGGAGTATACAGATATACCATTACAAGTACAAATAATATTGTGTTCGATGTAAAACTTCTTGCTTAAGCAAATACTGGCTACGTTATTATACACACTGAGCGCACTAGTCAAATAATGTTGCAATTTAATTTAGAAGATCATGCAACGAATGTTAAGTTTTAACCGCGTTAGAAAAGCAGGGTGTTATAAATTTGACGCATCTATACTTGACAGGGTAGCTCATAAAAGAATTGACCGCTTTCGATGCGTTTTTTAATGAAATCGAACAGGTCGAGATGGTGCTCAGCTGCAATTTACGGATAACTTTTTCAAATGTATGGTTGTAGGAAAAACATAAGAATGAATTACGAACATTTGTACCCAATTTTAAATACTTATGTGTTTGTGCGTCAAAAAAAAACATTCATATCGATTTTGTCAATTTAATATATAATTTAATTTAAGTTTCGGACTAATCGTCTACTCAGTCAGTGAAAGAGAAACAAACATTAATATTCGCATTTACATTACAAATAGGGGTTTAAACCTATCCAGCCTTGCGCCTTATGGCATCGCCATTAAAATAATCCTTTTTTCTTTTTTTGCTATTTCAAATAAAAATGCCTTATATTTAAGTGAAATTTCCTTTCTTGTTGCAGATAATATCCAAGCTGTGCCCTTGCCTTCAACAACAGATGTCAATCAGGACTTCTCAGGTTTGGTGGGCACAGCCGTGGGATATGGAAAAACTAGTGATGGTGGGTTTTTGGCTTTTTTCCTTTTTTCTACATGGTTTCTATCTATAATAAATTACTAGCAGCACGTCCCGACTTTGTGCGGGTGGACATATTTCTATTTTTCCTGTTAGCAGTGTAGCCTATGTTCATCAGGGATAATGTACTGTGGGTATTGTGCAAAATAGTGCCGTAACTTTCATTAGAAATAAAACAAATCAAATATTTCCCATCGTTAGCATTTGCATTTCTACCGCCTGATAGCTATATGTAACATATTTATAATATTTCTCCCGTGCTTAAGATAAATTTTAACAATTATTCAAATACAAAAAAAAAATCACTTCCCATAGGATACACCTATACCTTTTCGTCAATTGTTCCAACCGTTTTCACTAAGGAGGATACGAATAACGTTAAAAAAATTAAAATTATCTACAATGACCAGTCATTATATAAAACTATGCAGTTATGGGACGTAACTGTCTGCAAAAGCGACAAGAAGGGAAACTTTTACAACACGTGATTTGCATCCTCGGTAGACCACACGGTTAGAGCATTTGTCACCGAGAGACGAAATGTTGCAGGTTCAAACCATGTCTGAGCTGCTATTCCTTTCTTTAAAAAAATGTGTGCCAATAACAGAGTACAAATGAAAAAATAATTATTGCTTTTAATATTTTTCTAAATCAAGGTATTATTAATCAATGTATAAGAACATTAGTATTAGTACCAAATTATTTCTCTTACAACTTACACCCCTTTTTTCCTAAATATTACCGTGGTTAGGATTTTTATTAAAGTCCTAAAACCAGCTTAAGACGGCCTCTGTAGGGATAGTGACACTTGGCACTTAGATGTCATTTTGTAAATTCTGTTGAGTATAATTTTGATCTTTTTTAATATATTTTGAATAAAACGTTCTATTTTAATAATACCATAAGTAATCTGGAGAAACTAAAACAGTCTCGAGAAAAAAAAATATTGATTTTCGGATTTAAAAAAAGTATCCCCGAAGGGGTACGCAGAGGCACAACCAGGACACCCACGACTAGCCGAAGATACTAAGTCCCACTGAGTGTGTGAGTAAGTGTGAATGGAGGGCTGGGTAAGCTATTGAGTGAGATCCGAGAAAGATTGGGAATGAAACTAAGTGTTGGTGTTAAACTGAAAAAAGGGTATACTTCGCTGGTTCGGTCATGTGGAAAGAATGATCAATGACATATATAAAATGCGAATGTGGATGGATGTAAGTAACCGGGGAGACCAAGGTTGATATTCCACGATCAGATCGCTCAAATATTGTCCGAGGGTGGAGTCAAGAGTCTCCGAAACCGGCATGTTTGTATAAAAAAGTGATGGAACCCAGACAGGTCTGTCAAAATCGTGAGGTTTGGCATTAGATACTCTCTGCCTGTGTCGTAAGTGACTTGGCACGAAGGTATGTGTGTACTAAACTTTCAATAATGTAATAGAAGGTGTCAAAAAGTCAAATATAAAAATTCCTTCTTTACGTGCGATGCAAAAACCATTAAAGATAACAAAATGTTGTACAGTGTTAAAAAACGTATCTATGTCTATAAAAATCTTTACAATACCATATATCTAACTATCATATTAAAATTTAAGGCAATATATGTAGTTACTTTTTTTTACTATTTAAGTGCTGACAGAAACGTCACATCACATTCGGGCCATATTATCCATATCTTCAGATTAATCCGCCTGTGTTCTAGAGGTTCAGGTGCTGGACTTGACTGCATGAGGTCCCGGGTTCGAATCCCGGATGCCAATGCCAGATGTCACGATCCTTTCAGACCAAGCACTTCGTCCACCTCTCTTTCTCTCTATTACTCTCATCATACAAACACGCTAGTTTCAAATACTGTTGACATCCATCAGGTAAAACTCAAGCTATTTAGTCGAGGAATGTGAACCTATTTCAAAGCTACCTACATCCATCCACCTTCCCATTGCATATTGGTTTTGTCATTGTTTCTGCATGACGATAACAAAGGCACTTTCTTACTTAGACACAAAAACTTTTTTTATTCCTACTCTTTCTCTGATCTCACTGCAGCCAATGCTAATAGCATAAATCAAAATCAAAAAAATCTTTATTCACGTGAACTAGACAAGTGTCACCATTTTTATAAACTAGCACCGGAGCAGGTGATGAGGTCACAAATAAGCTAATAACAAACTCTCATTTTTTGCAGCTCAGAACAGCTTTCCTACAACAACTTCTTTGCACCATGTTAACTTGAACATAATAACAAACACGGTATGCCAGAGCAGCTTCGACCTGTCTCTCCACGGTAGCCACTTTTGTACCAGCGGGACTGGTGGTGTGGGGACCTGTGATGGAGACTCCGGTGGAAACTTAATAAATATGAATTAGATATGCTTAGTTTGCAGGCTGAAATTAGTAGTTTAGAAAATTCTTTGCATTGCATTACATGTAAATATGAACTGGCACAAAAGGAAATTCAAGAACACATTTTAGCTGTTAATAGCTTGGTTGATTTATGTCAATATAACGAAGATAGGTGTAACTCATTGTTTGAAAATCATTTACTTTACCATACACCTTCCAAACCA
>NJDC01002193.1:81171-92587 GCA_002245475.1 Calephelis virginiensis | reverse complement strand
AGTGGCCGCGTTCCGATCCGGTGGTAGTTTTTAGAATTATATAGACGCGTTACAAGAATCTGTATATGGATCTACGTAATAAAAGCTATTTTGAATTTGAAAAATTTGAACCTCTGACAGTAGTGAGGAACAATCAGAGGATTTTGGTGTGTTATATGTTATTTTTCTTTATGACTTGTCAAAATTATTAAATTTCCGACCAGTTTTATTATGTGATAATAAGCACACAACTTCCCTAATGTTTAGAGCTAGCCGTGGCCTATAGACATCATAGACGTTGTGCGTTCATCGCTTTATTGTAGTCGAGGTGTTGTTATTGTGGAAATCTCCAGGTTACCCAAACCTCCGGACCGGAACATGACACAGCCATTATTGCGGCAGGAATATGTAAGGCGGTGAATCTAGTTCCATCACGGCACCCTACCACCAGGGGTCTTGTTGGTAATGATCCATTTAACCTTAGCTCGCTCGTTAGAAACTGCCTGGTAGGAAGGCGGATGGTCTATTCTATCAAGACGGCGAAAACTGTGCTGAAATTTGTGTAATGTGCTCGGATTTCTCAGACATATTATTTTCAGTGTAAGTATATACCTAACTAACAGCTGTGTGACAAAAAAAAATGGTTCGTTCGTAGATCTTAATTCATACAATTTTTAAACGGTCTAAAAGTAAGATTTTAGTACGTGTAAGTACGGATAGTAGATAGCAAATGTAATAACTTCCACACCCACAAACTGATAAACTAGTTTTCAATCAAGCAACTCCGAGAAGACTAGATCAACTATATTGTTCTCAGTTTTTTTTTTCATGACTAAATATTTTTTAAATCTTTCTTTGAAAGCTTTTCGATTAGCCAGCCCTATTTAAATTTGATAACGACTAATGATTATCGGTTTAATTAATAATGGACATTTTGTTTAAAATTTCATTAAAGTAAACCAACATTTTTTTTTACAATTCGACTGACGTCTTAAAAATATAACTGTCAGTCAAATGTTTGCAGATTTGTAATAAATGAAATTAGGTCGGGTCAAAACCTCGTTGTTATCGTTGTTTCCAACCCCATACCGGTGATACTTGTTTTGTACAAGAAACTGAAGCTTCCTGCCCTTATTGCTCAGGCCGTCACTTTGCTTTTAACAAATTATGCCCTGAGCACTCTAGGCAGTTGGCAATTAAACTGACAATGACTCAAAAGAATATCTCATGTATGGAAGCCGCATCCAGATTCCCAACTACTCGGATATCCCATGCTGAAACCTCCAAACTCATGTTTTCTCAACCCCAGCCTTACTTCACTCCTCCTCGGTCTGTTCAACCTGCCAATAACCATCAATGTCCCAGTCCACCTACTACTACGTAAAAATAACTGTCTTGTAAACCTCCTTCTCACTCAAAAGGATACGACAGAGCACAAACCACACACAAACCTATCGCTTTTGCCATTGCGGAGACATGGCTTGTCCCGGGATCCATTTTTCCATTCCCGGATATCGTTGCTCTCCGCGATGACAGAAGTGATGGATATAGAGGCTCGGCCCTCTTTATTAAATCTTCTCACACTTACTCTCACCTACCCTTACCTGTTCCTTCAAGCAACTTTAATGCTATAGTTGCAAAGGTGGATGGTATCACAATAGTATCTTTGTACATTCCCCACCCTCATGTATCAATAATTGCAGAGTTTAATTCTATCTTTTCTTGTTTATCTCCCCCCTTTCTTATTTTAGAGACTTTAACTGGGGTAATCCCATCTGGGGTGGCAGTGGCCAAGACTCTTTTGCTCTTTAGTTTATTAGTTGATTAGTTAGATTTCTTAAATGTTTGTGTTCTAAATGATGGATATCCGCAGAACATCTCCAACTCAGTGCCCCAGCGCAATTGACCTGTCCTTTTGCTCTCCTAATATGGCGTCACTTGTTTCATGGCGAACACTCCAAAATTTTTATGGGAGTAACCATCTCCCTATCATCATAATATCTAAACCCAAATCTAATATTACTTAGCCACAACTTAAGGAGAGGAGGAATCCTCTCCTTAAGTATAGTTTGGCTGGTGCTGATTGGGATTCATTTTCAAGAGCTTCAGACCAGTATGTATCTGTCCTCCCCCCAATTCAGAATAACAACGTCGATATAACCTATCAGTAGTTTACCTCTGCTCTGATTACCACAGCTGATGCTCATATTCCAGTTAAAAATATTAATAATGGTAGTTTATGTTCTCTTCCCTGGTGGGACTCTGAATGCACTACCCTAGTCCGACAACGAAAACAAGCTGAACGTCTGTATTGCTCTTCTATGACATTAGAAAACTTTTTATCATACAAGCACATAAATTCAAAGTTGAAGATTTTGTGCTCTAAAAAGAAAAAGCAAGGGTGGATCAAATTTTGTGAAAGTCTGTCCCCACAAACTCCTGCCACAACAATTTGGCAGAACATCAGAAAATTTGGCAGAACATCAGAAAATTTATTTTCTAATTCTGTTATTACTACTTCTAATGACATATCTCAGTGTATGGAACAGTTTACCAATAACCTAGCTCCTCCTTCAATTCCCTTTTTTCTTGACTTTCCCTCAACATATAATAGTCTTAGTTCCACTCACATTTTAGATTTTCCCTTTACATCTTCAGAAATGAAAATAGTGCTGAGCCATCTAAAGGACTCCTCCCCAGGCTATGACGGTATTCCTTGTTCTTTTTTAAAGAATGCTGGTAATTCCACCACGGATTATTTTCTCCAACTAATTAATAAAATCTTTGAATCAGGAATAATTCCAAAAGACTGGAAACTCTATTTAATTATTCCCATATTAAAAACATTAAAAAGGATCCTTTGCTGCCGGAGTCTTACAGACCTATAGCCCTTGCCTCGACACTATCAAAGATCACTGAACAGATAGTAAAAAACCGTCTAGAGTGGTTCATAGAAAGCAAAAACATTTTACCTAATAGCCAGTTCGGTTTTCGGAAGGGACTGAGCACAATGGATAATCTTTCTATATTGACTTCTGATATTAGGCTATCATTTTCTAAAAATGAATACCTAGTTGCGGTTTTTTTAAATGTTACGTCAGCAAATGACAACGTCCTACTTCCCTTACTCAGGCAGAAGATGCTCCATCTGAGTATTCCCCCGAAGTTGGTTCACTTCATATACAATCTATACATGGAACGTTCAATTATCGTCTGCTACCAAAGAACTACCTCTACTGCTCGTCTGATATACAAAGGCCTCCCACAGGGATCTGTCCTCAGTCCTCTATTATACAAAATATACTCTCATAATTTAGATACAGTTGTTACCAGTTTCTCTTCTATTCTCCAATATGCTGATGCCATATGTCTATATGCCTCCGACAAATCTTTAGATAATGTCTCCGCCAAACTTAATACTGCTATAAATTATCTTCAAGACTGGCTAAACTTTCATGGCTTACAAATATCTCATGTTAAAAGTAAAGTTGTCGTTTTTTCTAGAAAAAGAATTATCCCTCCAATAAGCATTCTAATAGACAATCAACTTGTTGAGGTCCAAACCAAAGCAAAATTCCTGGGCCTGATATTTGACTCAAAAATGTCTGGCTTACATCATTTGAACTACTCCATTGATAAATGTGAGAGGGGCATCAACTTACTCCGATCCCTTGAGAGGGTTTGGTAGGGCGCTCACCCGTACGTACTGAAACTAGTCTACAATGCTATTATTCGTAGCATTTTAGACTATGGTTGATTTTGAATCGAACCATGCAACAAAACTCCTCTATCGAAACTGGACAAAATTGAATATAAATGTCTGAGACTAATGCCCTCCAGGTGGAGTGCGGTGATCCTGTCTAGATGTGGTGATGCTGTCTAGACTGTTCTGACTGTTCAGGACTGGGGTACAAACTGGGCCCAGTCTAGCCTAATAAAAGCGAATCATTATGCAACCATTCAGCCTTGCATTCAATAAAAACCATGATTTTATCAGATTCGATAAATGAATAAACTTTCAACATCTGTTGTCAGTAGACTAAGGCTTGTCACGTTTGTACCCCAGTTTTTCTTCATAAAATACATGTTCGAGATTCTTCTATCTGGAATTTGGACAGGAGGAAGGTACAGTTGATCACATTTTATTTAATTGCTCCAAACTCCCTACATCCTTGTATGATATCCTTCCAAGTGATTTTCCTAAACCTCTTAACTATAAATGTTTACTACTCTCAAGTAACAACAATATTTTGAAGTTGTTATGTAGATATATAAAATCTAACAAAATCAAATTATAAAAAATATTATGTGAAACCATATGTGTGTCTGTCCTTTGTAAAGTTTGGTGCTGGCATATATATTATGTGTGTTTCTTTTCAAGTAGCTCAATATCTTCAGATAAAGTAAAATATTTACTGTCTGGTGGTCCCGTACCTGAAATTAGCTACATAAGTCGTGAAAAACGATTGAAGGCCATATTTATAAAAGAAGAAGAATAAATTAAAAGAAATTTGAAGTCGGTTTTTATGCTTTCGTTGCGTTTAAATTGATGATACGGGCTCATTATTGCTACTTAATGCACATAAAAAAACTAGGTACATATTGTTTTAGGTGGGCATCGTGTCATTCGGTTTGGCTGAAGGATGTCAATCCGGCCTCCCCTCAGTGTACACGCGAGTGACGTCCTTCCTGACGTGGATCCAAGCTAACTTGTAATTGTAACTCCTGTATTTGAAAGTTTAAATAAAATCGGTAATTCTGCTTTACACTGACTAAATTTATTTCAATTATCGCAATCCTCTTTCGACCCAAGTAATAGACAAAGACAAAACACGTTCAGTGCTATCAGAATAGTTGGTAAGCGACATTTATAAAGACGTTGATTTATATTTCGGAATATGTCAATAGAAAGCCGTAGAAATTTTCATGAGTTGTCTAATATGACACGTCTAAAATAATGTTCTAACTTTCTTTGTTCTCATTATATGTAAAAAATAAGATACATCTAAAATCATGTTGAAAAATTTGGTACACGTTCGAGTCGGCACCCATTTAAATTATTTTAAATTTAAACCTTTTATTTTACATATCTTATGTCCACTTGCGAGTTCCTTGGTTAAATATTTAGCTATAAGTAAGTACTAAGTTTATATCAGTCTATGTTTTTGACAGTTTAACTCATTTTTTAATTCAACCCATGAACGTGACGCCTGAGAACTCAAGATAACCGGCTGTGAACTCGTAGGTATACACCTTTATTTAAGCAGATTGAAATTTGTCTCATAACCTAATGTCAAAAGCATGTACGCGACTTGTAGGAATATAACTAGGTTTGAGGTTTAAATACAATTTCTTCCTCATTTTTCAAATATATTGCTCGCTGTAAAGTTTACGACATCTATGTTTGTACATATAACACAGGTAAAGATAAGTAAGTAAAGATTAACCTCCTTACCACAAAAAATGTTATAAGTTTTTTCCAATACGTATAAAATAATTCTAAACACGATAGCATCATGTTGGGAATTTCAAGAGTTTCCATATTGCTGACATGATTTGATTTAATAAAAATAGATATCAGAATAGGTGAAAATAGACAAAAAAATGTTCATAAACTAAAAACTAATGGGCCAACCTGAATCAAGTTTTTATGGGACCTATTCAAAACTATTCCGCATGAAACAAAAAAGAAATCAGTGTACATATATAAAAAAATATACCGGCCGAATTTAGAATCTCCTTGTTTTTAAAAAAAAATGAGGATGGGAAGATTATGTTACAGATAAAGCAAAACAATTTTTAATGTAATTTGTCAAACTTTTTATTCAAGTAGTACATATACAAAACTATTTACATAAGTAGGTGAGTTTGGGATCTTCTTAGTATGTAGCTGCGATTTCGATCCGGTTGTAGTATATATAAATGTCAACGCGCACAAGTACCTCTTGTATGGTCGACGAAGGTACATAAAGTTTTATCTGATTCTGGTTTCGATGCAAGTCATAAATTACCGACACAAAAATAAACGAATGTACGTGTATTGGGAATTTGAAAGCCAAATTTTCTGTCGAAGTTAAGTTTGATGAGAGGTTTTCTTTGACTATTTTAGAGTAGCTCCTCTATAAAGTTTTTATTGCAGGAATAAATCATTCGCTTAAGCTCGTGGCTCAGTTCCAGGAAACTCTTTATCCCTACTTTTAGAGAATTGTCCGCGTTAAGAATTATGGTTAATATTTGGATATATTGGTTTAAAATGTTGTGTATCTAATATATATAAATCTCGTGTCACAATGTTTGTCCTCAATGGACTCCTAAACCACTTAACCGATTTTAATCAAATTTACACACCGTGTGCAATTTGGTCTAACTTGAAAGATAGGATAGCTTACATCAAAATTTTTCGCGAGCGAAGCCGCGAGTAACAGCTAGTAATTTATAAGTAGTAGCAATACGGGATTGTGATGTATAAAATGATTAATTAGCAACTT
Source organism: Calephelis virginiensis (assembly GCA_002245475.1). Taxonomy (NCBI): domain Eukaryota; kingdom Metazoa; phylum Arthropoda; class Insecta; order Lepidoptera; family Riodinidae; genus Calephelis; species Calephelis virginiensis. Next base: position 86,120 of record NJDC01002193.1, on the reverse strand, counting down.
CCCGTTTGCAATATTATATCATACTCGTAGTGTTACTGAAACAGTATAATGAATGAATCTCATGTGGAGCTGGGCACATAATAATATGGCCACTTCTGACGTATATCTTGAAATGTTTTTTGTCGTCGAGCCGCCAGTAGGCGGTTCTTGTCGTTTTAAATTTCAGTTATGTGTGAGTTATTAACTAATTAATTGAAAACTAGTCCCCGCCTGTCGAGTGTTTTTGTTCAGCGCAATATGAGCCTTTTAACACACGTTACAAGATTCAAGTTTGTTGCAATTTGCATATAAGTGCTTCTTCTGAAAGTTATAGTGCTTCTAGTAAGACCAATGAATTTACGAACGCGCTTAATTATTTCTTGTTAGTCACATATAGGAAAATTCAAATTTGTTTATTGTAACATTAATTTACGTATGACTTTCCGAAAATTAACGCCTTCTTTATTTATTTCTATTACTGTTGATTTACAATCATATTATAATTAATATAAGCAAATCGTTACATACACAAATTTTAGTATGCTATTATATTTTTGATTCAATATAGGTAGCAAACCTACATTTAGTTTTAGAAGTATCTTCACGCCCATATCGGGGATATGGGCGTGAAGATACTTCTAAAACTAAATCGAGTTAGGCAGAGGCACAAACAAGCCACCAAGAGAATTAAAAATATACATTTTCTATTTATTTTGCTGCGCGACCCGGGAATCGAACCCGGGACCTGAAGAAGTTAAGTCCGATGCTGGACCGCTAGACCACATAGGCGCATAGGCGATAATTGTTTTCTAACACTACAAATATTAAAAGTTCATCCTTACTAATATCATAATACAGACTATATCCATATGTAGGAATGTATTTAATAAGTATATATTTACATTCAATTCTAACGTCAACATTTTAATAAATTTTAAAAATTAAAATATATCACACCTTGACGAAACACATGAGCTATTTTCTTTCTTGATATATTAACGGGTTTCGATGGCAGAACTATATAACTTAAATACGTGGTCAAAATCGTTGTAACAGGTTATTTGCAAATAAAGGTTAAGTTCTAAAAACCTGTAGGACTATTTCAATATATTGTAGCTTGTATTCAAGAGAAAACATAATTCTTAAAAGTTTCTTCGAAGTAACGAGAAATCTCGTTGGTCGACAAACTAATAAGTTTTTTTCAGGTAACCTAAGAAACTGTAGCATAAAATGTGCCGTTGAGTGTATGTTAATTAAAGTATATATTGCTATTTAACGCACTCGGAAGGATTCAGAATCGTATAAAAATATATAAAAAAATTTCGTTAAAAGTCATTTAATTTTCTGTTTTACCTAGCCACTGGCATTGTTAGATTGCAATGAATTTTATGCCGCTCCGAGATATTGTGGCCAGTATTTGAGGGTCATTGGCCAGAAGCGTGCACGTCGCGATCCCTACCAGTCCATTGGACTGCAATTCTGGCCAGAAAAAGTGCCCCAGAGCGGGTTTGGGCGTTCCCTGGACGCGACGCGTTGTCACAATTATTTGATGTACATTTTCATCACATAATTTTGATATCGCTTTATTATGCTCCCTACTATTATCAGATATTTGTGCTGCTTATGGACAGACAGATATTATTGAACTCCTTCCTTGACAAATATTTTTGCTAATCTCGCCATAGTAATTTGTTTATGCTCGTTACTGTACCGATCCACCCTTGTTGGTACGAAAAGAGGTAGATGCGGCGTTGAAGGCCGCCACCCATTACGCCCAGTCCAAACAGGCGAATCGAGGAGTGGAGAGTGCACGTGGAGTGGAAGCGAAGATGAATGAATTGATTGATGTAATAGATGAGAGATGCCTGGATTTACTGCGTGTAACGGAGATTAAGCGAAAGGGTTTGATACGTTTGCTCTCCATGGTGGCGGGTTGGCCCTGTGGTCTGGTGTACCGGTATACAATTACGCCAGCGCTGGAGTAGGTACCATCTTATCGTCTCGCTTGTAGGTATCGTCTTATCGACTCAGGCCTGAAAAATTATAGTCTGGTTAGCCCGAAACTACTCTTGCTCCGTATTAAGCTGGGAGTCACGCGAGTTTTTGTGGTAGCTACGTATGCTCCGGTTAACTTGTCATCGACAACCTAGAAAAGTTTTGGGATTTTAGGGATGTTCTGGATATGGTTGAAGGAAATGAAAGAATAATTATGTGAGGTGACTTGAATGGACGGGTAGGGACGCGAAAGCCCGGTTACGAGGCCCTTCTTAGACCCTATGGTGATAAAAGAGTGAATGATACCGGTAAGCATATTGTAGATTTATGTGTGGAAAGAAATCTTTTGAGTCTAACACATTATTTCATCATAAGGACATACATTCGTATACGCGAAGAACATGATTTGATTTTGGTTGATAGTCGCTTCAGGAAGCATTTAATGGTTACGAGAGCCTATAGGGGCCCTACTCTAAACAAGGACGACTATTTGGCTACTAGCAGGTTTAGTGTTCTGTTTAAGAAGACGTGGAGGCATTGGCAATTTCGTGTTCCGTTTGGAGGGCTACAGAGGATTAAGAGTGAAAAGTTGCAAGACCCGAGTGTAGGAAGCATGTAAGAGAGTCAAGTCTAAGACCGGCTGCATAGTGTGTACCTTCCGGATATAAACGTGGATGACTGTTGGAATATTCTGAAAAATAGCATCGTGGATGTTGCGAAAGAGGTATGTGGGAGTGCAAAGATGTACAATTCTATAAATGGTGATGCATGGTGGGATGAGGAGGTAAAAGCCTCCGTTGAAAGAAAGAAGAAAGCTTGGTTAGACTATGTATTATGTTTGAATCGAATAACAGTATAACAGAGTTGAAGCAAGAAATGTACCGTTGTTGCAAGAGTATCACCAAACACTTAGTGAAAGGGAAGCGCGAAAGAGAAAATATGAAACTAGAAGAGAGGGTGACTAACAACTTTAAGATGAACACCAAACTCTTTTGGAGGAAGGCGAAGAAGTCCCGGAGTTGTTCGTCTGCCTCCAGAATGAATAGAACTAAGTCTAAGAGTGGTGATATTCTTGCATGCACGCATGACATGTTAAAACGGTGGAGTGAATTTTATGGAGATATGTATGAATATGCCCAAGATGCTACCGCTGGGTCCGAGTACTCAAATATCTCGGAAATAGCGGAGGCATCTGACGGCATTATGATGGAAAAAGTTGAACGGGCGATAAGAAGTATGAAATATAGTTAGGCTGCGGGAGTAGATATGGTTATAGCTGAGATAATCAAACTTAAACTTGAATGAATAGAATTAAGTCTAAGAGTGGTGATATTCTTGCATGCACGCATGACGTGTTAAAACGGTGGAGTGAATGTTATGGAGATATATATGTATAAATATGCCCAAGATGCTGTCGCTGGGTCTGAGTACTCATATGACTCAGAGTAGCGGTTTGAAGTTGAATGGGCGATTAGGAGTATGAAATATGGTAAGGCTGCGGGAGTAGATATGGTTACAGCTGAAATGGTCAAGCTTGGTAGGACTCTGCCGTCCAGGACTATTTTTGAGTCTTTTGTAACAAATGTTGGAGGACCGGCAGAGTACCCGAAGACTGGCGGCGTACGGTCATCGTGTCCTTATATGCGTGCGAGTAGTTGGCAACAATCGCCTTGGTTTGATGTCAACATTGGCGTCAAGCAGGGCTGTGTGTTGTCCACACGCTTGTTTGTTTTCTATTTGGACAACAAATGTCTTCAAAGGTTAAGGTCTATGAATGTGGGAATGCGTATTGGTGATCAAGTAGTGAACTGCCTGCTTTATGCAGATGATGCTCTACTTTTGGGCTCTACACTACCTGAGCTGCAGACACTGGTCCCGGATATGAAAGGATATTGTAAAGAAAAGGGCTTAATGCGATGAAAACCAAAGTTATGGTGTTTGAAAGAGACGAAGCTAGAACGGATGTAAGAGTTTTGATTGAAGATGTAGTGCTAGAACAAGTGTTTTTAGCAGGTGTCGTGTATAGGACGATATGAGAGCATAAAATAATAAGATTCAGCACTATGCCGTCACCTGTAAGCTGTCCAACTGAGTGCAGGTGAGAATTTAAAGAAATAAATATTTTAACCTTCAGTTCTCAATACATTTATGAGAATTTAATGTATGTTAAAAAAATCTATGTATGTTTACAAAAAAATGTGATGTTCACGACATTAATACGAGGAATAAAAATAATCTAGCCGTATACAAAACTCATCTCCATAAAATTAGTCAATCCTTTTTGGGTCAATGTGTATGTTTCTACAATAAGTTGCCCATTGGTATTAGAGATCTACCTTTACATAAGTTTAAAAAATGTATAAAAGCAAAACTATGTTAAAAAGGCTATTATACGGTCTCAGAGTATTTGGAAGATGAACATGCTTGGGTATAAAGTTTTCAATCTCCCACTAAAATTTGTAATGTGATTTGTTGTACCTTTTATTTAAGTTAAAGTAAGATTGTAATTTATATTTTTAATCTAGTTTATACGAGTATTGTAATTATTATTATTGAAAAAAAGACAAGCCCGCTGAGTTTCTTTCGCCGGATCTTCTCAGTGTGTGGCCGCGATTCCGATCCGGTGGTAGTTTTTAAAAAAATGTCGACGCGCACAAATACCACTTGTATGGTTAAAGTGAATAAAGATTATTCTGATTCTGATTCTGAATTTAAAAGTGCAGGTAGAGTGAGTCGAATTTGGTCATTTATTTTTGTACTGCATTGTTATCATCAATCGAACCATGATAAATAATAAGAAACCCCGTAGTGCCGTAAAAAACGGTGTGCCACAAATGCGGTATTTTTTTTTGATTTTCTAACAATTTCCATAGTAACTTTGGAGTTTGGTCACTTTATTCTGTACTGCATCAGTTTCATACTGTTTCAAATACAGCTTCTAATCCATTATTCCGCAACGCCGTACAAAAACCATG
>NJDC01002193.1:56018-81120 GCA_002245475.1 Calephelis virginiensis | reverse complement strand
GGGGGGGGGGGGGGAAGTTATAAAACAAGTCTATTTGTAAACTATACAAAGTGTTTAGAACATGTATGGTAAGCACATTGATTGTTTGTATTGCGCGCAAATGGTGCTTATGCTCTTAGCTTTTTTAAAAGTTTTTTAATGTGTGTCTTATTTTTGAAGTGTAAGTAAGTTTCTTTAAAGGTTTTGTGCATTTTTTTTGGCATGGGTAAAAATTTCTAAATTCTCGTCAGAACACGTGGTCTGATCGAAATTTCGTAAGGCGCAGTGCGCTTGCACGAATAAGACGGCACAGGGCGCTTACGATAATGTTCGTGTTGTGATGTTTGTGTACGATAGCGCAATAAATGAATATTGTATTCTACCACATAAATGATAGTACTTTTGTACTGATAATTAAAGCAATTCGTGCAAAATTATTCCCTAATCATTCCAAAATATCAAAAATGCACAACGTTAATATTCAAGTTTTCACTTCTGCTGGCACTCCCGGAGTGCAACCCGTCGTTTTTTGTATAACAACCTAGACAACGTCTTTTATTGTCGCTACGTTGGAAAACGTGATCTGTACATCTTCCTTCGGGAATTCTGTAAAAAAAATGCATCACATAAACAAACAGCATGCACCCAGTGACGTATGTATCGGCTGATTAGTCGAAGCATAGGGTCAATGATAGAAACCGCCTTTTATAGTAAGTAGATTAATTAATGAGCGCGCGACACGACCAAGGTCGTAATGATAGCTTGCGATTCTGTCCTACATTATAGCTTTATAAACGTGGAAGCAAATTATGCTGATCTGCAAATTGTACGGTGCTAACCCGTACATGCTCCCCACGGAAGATGAAACACCTGTGATAAGGTTTCCAAATTAAAGAATAACGAGAAACATGACAGCGAATAATACACAAGAACATAAAAAATAAAAGTAAATGGGTAGGTACTTACGAGTTAACAAAGTTGAAATATTTCAAAACTTAGTGTCCTCTATTTTTTTTAAGAATTAATGTTTATTTGCCGTGGAAGAAGTACACTGATCGCATTTGGAAACATACTGTTTTGGATCAGGGGCAAACACTAGGCTATCTACCGGAAGCCTTTTAGTTATCACATCGCGCACTTTTATGCATATTATTTAGCTCGATTGCCACTTCACTAGACTGTTCACTGTCGCTGGAATTAGGCGTGGACTGGGGGGCAGGTGTCCGCCCTTGTTGCTGTTGATGACTGACTCGATGCCTCCGCCTCCAGAAAAGAACAACTGTTGTGATGATTGCTAGACTGATCAAAATATATCTGATGGCATAGTGATATAGCGTTTGTTGATAGGACATCTGGTAATTCATTTGCTTTCTCTTTGAGGTTCGAAATTTGATCATGAAGTGTGCGTAATGTCTCATTCATTTGTATCTCTGAATTTTCAGTCTCAGAGTCATGAAAGCCAGTGATAAGTTCAATAAATTATTAATTTGATTGAGCTCTGGTTTGATGATATCTGTCTTGATATTTAAAGTATTAAAATTTCTTTTCTGCGGATATGATGTAAAGTCCATCCCTTTAGCGACGCAGTCGGGTCCAAGGTTGCTCACACCGGCTCTGCTGAGTTGTACTGTGACGATTTGATCCATACATATAAGACGTAGTGGATAAGTACTACAGCAGAAATAAAAATATATTGATGGTGCATTCAACTGTAGCCATTGGTTCTCGCAATTCGATTTCTTTATTTTGTAGAGACTGTTATCTTGTAATTGACAAAATATATCATGATTTCAATCGTTGAAATTCACATAAGTAGACGTCGTTGTTTGGTTGACATGTACTTATATCATGCAAAAAGAACAAAATGTATGATTCCCTGTTTAGATCGATGGCGATACATTCTGAAGTAGGTAGCACTTGAACCATAATCTCCTTTATTTGATGTGGGATAGGTATAACTCTGTATAAATTATACGTATCTCTGCTGGTTAGTGGAAATACAATCTCGAATATAAAGTAATTATCCGTCATTCTTGCTTTTACCCGTAATTATTTGTAAACATCTAGAATATTTTGATTGTTATCGATAGGTAAAGTCGTATCTCTCGTTAGTTGATTTGATATAACCTGCAGTTCCTTCCGAAGTTGATCTGGTTTAACAAGGTGAATGCTGAATTGATTCCGATAAATGTCAGTCAAAGTATCCAAGACGGTGCCTTGAATCGTTTTGAGATTATGTAGCATAGAAACAGCTGAGATGGTGACTAAAGTGAAATCCTGCACAATAGTGATGTCATGTATTTCTTGTTTGGTAGTACTTACGGCAATGTCTAAATAAATTGAGATTTATTAATTAATGTTGATTCGCAATAGTAGTTTCCGTTCTTTTTAATAAGTTGTATTCTGCTTCGACAATACTTGTTTGATTCTTCCATAATTGAGTCATGTATAGTTGATTGTTTCTTAATTGCTCAATATATTTCTCATAATTTTCCGCGAATCGTTGGTCAAGTACTCCGAAAAGATCGCCGGCTAAGTATCCAATTGCATTGATACAAGGATGGATCCAAAAGTTCGTGGCCTAACCTATATGGAGCTATGACATCTTTTTAAAATCTGCCGTCATTTGTTAGTATGTGTAATATTGATTTATGGTGCGCAGTTGCATTCCGATACTGCACAATATAAATTTTCTTTGATTATTTGTTTGAAGCAATCTGACACAATTTTCAATAATGGAGAAAATTGAACACTGTGCAGTCCTTAATTAAGTACCTCATAAAAAAAAGGTCTATGACCAAAAGACATCCATCAAGATATGGTGAGCACTTTGGGGGAGTCTGCTCCATCGCATTCCAGTGTCCAGAAGTGGGTAGCTGAGTTTAAGCGCGGTCGTGAAAGCATTAAAGATGATCCTAGGAGTGGAAGGCCTACATCCTCTACCACGAAAGAAAACATCGATAAAATTTGTGATCTCGTACTGGGTGACCGACGTTTGACAATTGGTAAGATAGCTGAGATAACAAACATTAGTTATGGCTGGGTGCAACACATAATAACGGAAAAGTTGGGGTTCCATAAGGTTTCTGCTCGCTGGGTCCCTAGGTTGCTTTCAGCTGAACATAATCGAGTTCGATACTCAATTTCGCGAGACTGTTTGGAACTTTTTGAGACTGATCCCGAGGACTTTTTGTCTAGATTTGTTACCATGGATGAAAGCTGGATTCACCACCATACTCCTGAATCAAAGCAACAATTCAAACAGTGGAAAAGATTAGACTCTCCAACACCGAAAAAGGCTAAGGTCGTTTTGTCGACTAACAAAGTCATGGCTTCTGTTTTTTGGGATGCGAAGGGCATTATTTCGGTAGATTATTTACCGAAAGGTCAAACTATATATTCTAGTTATTATTGTAACCTTTTACAAAGACTCAGGGAAGAAATAAAAGAAAAAAAGCGTGTAAAAAGGCCGGGAGTGTTGCGTAAGAAAGTTTTGTTTCATCAAGACAATGCACGTGTTCACACTTCGGTTGAAACAATGTTTGTAATCCATGATTGTGGCTACGAATTGCTGCCCCACCTACCTTATTCGCTGGATTTAGCACCCCCGGATTATCAATTATTTCCAAATTTAAAAAAAACACTTGGGTGGCTCGAAATTTTCGACCGAAGATGAGGTGATAGTCGCAGTAAACGACTATTTCTTACGACGACTTCCGGAATCTTTTTTTTTTCGAGGGGATAAACAAGTTGCAGGTCAGGTGGTAGAAGTGTGTTGAGCTAGATGGAGACTATGTCGAAAAATAAAAATACATTTAAACCCACTTTTTTTTCATTTTCTTGGTCGGGCTTAGAACTTTTGGATCTACCCTCGTAATACCATGGTGCCAGCGCCGTCTAGCGTGCGCGGAGAAATGCTGATCTCGAAGTAGTTCGTTGTAGTATTTCATTTCATTAAAATCATGACGTAATTGTAGTAACGTCATATCGCAATTAGTTTGTTGATTTATTTTGGCACAAATATTTTCTAAATAGTTTGACAATTTTATAAATGCTTGGGTTCCTTCCTAATAAGGTTTCATGTCAAAATCCGTAACCAAGGTCCACTTATCTCGAACAATTTGGAGTTTAAAAATAGGTTCGAAAAATAGTGTTTGATTTGTAGGTAGATTAGTGATGTTGTAAGTACAAGAGCCCGTTGTTAATATTATGTTGAAAAATAATATTATTGTTTCACCCGTTGATCTATATGTGGTTTGACACCTTGATCTATAGAGTTGTCACCTTTTTGATACAAATCTTTGCTTTCTTTTTATATAGGCTTTATCTTCAGCGTAACCACGCAAGCTATACCATCCTTGCCTGTGTGAAGCTCAGTTACTCAACCTATGGCCCATTTTCCTGATGGAATATTGTCTTCTTGTCTTTATTACTCAGTTCTCCAGAAGCAATGTCGATAATTTTTGAGAAAAAGTTAAATGGACAAAGTTGCGGGAAACTGTTTGTTTCAAGTAACCCAAAAGGCCATAAACTGATATATTTAACTCAAAAATACGAAATTGGCTTTTACGATTAGAAAGAAGTTTTATATTTCTTAAATAATTTTTACTCTAAAGAAATTCCTCAGTCGTATTTCGTCAAAGTTGAAAGTTTGCAAGTTACAAAGAATGTTGCGGCAGACGTCGTTGTCGAAATGATATTTCGCCGTAAGGACATTTCCCAGTCATATAAGCAGTCAACCATAAACGAGAAATAAAGAATTGTTAAATTTTAGGGATACAGTTTTTTTGTGTTTATATATATTTTTTTCGAGGCTCCTAATAATCTAGTTAACTCTAAAAACCCTTGATGTCACACATATGACAAGCATTAATGTTTTTTAATCGGATCTTCTCAGTCAGTGGCCACGCTCCAATCAGGGGTTAGTTTTATGCTTGTTTTGTACATGTGAATAAAGTAGTCTAAATCTATAATTGATGTATTGCCAACCTACTGCTTAGGTCTTAAACCTATTATTATGTTTATGCTTATGTTTGTCAGCTACTCTACAAAGTGGATTACAACTGGAATAGCTGAATCGGCGGTACTTATCCTGACGACTTGCGAGGATTTTACCATCTAGTTTGACTGACTACACTGGTGGTAATATTTTCCAGAAATCTACAGACAATGTTACACTTTTGGCCAGGTCCTTTTGACCTTGTGCAAAACACGAACATTTAATATTCTCGCTATGTTTGTAATTACCCTGGCCGACCTAAGTACACAAGTTGCTTTAGATTCGGGTTAGACGTGATTAATTGCTAATAAATTACGCTCAGGGCCGTCGCGAAGAATACCGGGGCTCTTACACGTTACAACTTGTGATGTCGGCTTTATATGAATTTAGGCCCTTTATGAACATTAGAATGTGGGCCTTTTTGGCAATAAAGAATTTAGGGTTAAGCATTTTTTTTTAACTTAAGGATGTGAGGCAAAGTACTCGTATATTTTTGCACTGATGAAAATTTAGGGCCAAGAGAATTTTCGTTAATTTAGTGATTCAAAAAATAAAGCAATCTACTAATTGTTTCTATTTGCACATTTAGTAGTGATAATTTTTTTGAGCATCAATTGGACGTAGAAAAGATCCATCCCACATATACACCAAAATTGAGTTAAATATATTATAGAGGTCGTAAAGCTCTATACTTTCGTTCAGTAAAATATACTACAGATAAACAAGGCTATGACTTTTGTACAATCATTAAATACCAACAGAGGTCAATGATACCAACTCACATGTATGGCCAGTACATATTATTATATAAATACAAACTTCAAAATCAATTATTTCTAACTAATTAGATGAGGATTGGGTCCTTTCTGCTTAGCAACGTCCAACTAGAAAAAGGTGGAATATTTTATAAATGTCAGATAGGTCCGCACATCTTATCTCCTGACGTTTTTAATTAACAATCCATGTCCATTTAAACTCCGGTGAAGTTGCAAAAACCGCGAGGATAGCAAACATTAGTATTCAAAAAAAAAGATAAGTTATAATTAGTTTAGTTGGAGCGCAACAAAATTACCACCGACGTATAAGTTTAGAGCGAAAGTGTGAAGAATTTTTACAATAAATTGCTAAACATTATTGTTTATAAGTAAGCAACAGTTTCGGCTGCCTCGAATTTCCTCACAAACCCATTTTAACGTAGTGCGTTGCTATGATCTAAAACAAAATAATTAATGTTGAACAAATTTTCATAAAGAAAATATGGCCACTCATTGGCCATATGTACCACATAGGTTGATTTTTTTAATTTGAATCTTACCATGAAATACCACAGAAAAACCAACTACAATTTTATTAACACATAAACTAGAGATAACATAGATTAATATAAAACAGACACACAACAGTAATTACTAATGCACAGCTATATAAACCCAATACTTACCCAATATAATGTTGTAGTGCAATGTGACCTTTCCTGTCTCGTGAAAATTTCGGGCTGGTGAGGGACATGTGGTGGAAGGTGAGTGCTCCGTCTTTACGCATAGTCCTTCTCACTCACGCGTACATTGCATGTAGGATTGTAAAAGTTTGGAAAATAATAGGTAGTGGCCATATGACCTAGGTACCTTACATCACATATGAAAAGGACAGATTTCTCGTGGCTCTAGTAGGTATTCATTTTTGTTTGTTAATAAAACAAAAAATAATAAACGTGTTTTAGTTTAAAAGTAAGTAAATTGCATTGAAGATCATTTAGTACAGATTCAAAAATGTAACAGTTTTGTGACTCATAACATTGTATGTTCTACGACATCATCTTATAACTATAATAATTCAATACTAGTTTTATCTAATACTGATATATTATCACAAAAGATAAATTCTTATATAACTCATTTTATTTAACTATAATTAACTATTTTGTTATTTGGTGCTTACACGAAACCATAATGCTACGTAAATCTTTAAAATATTTTTTTTGTGTGATAGATATCTAATAAGTAAACCAAAGATGTTTTAAGTGCATCACAGTCCTGTGGCCAAGATGTTAAGCTTCATGTGCAATTATAAGGGTTTCCCTACCCTCCAGACCGGGGTATGATTCTGTCGTTATGGCGGTAGGAATAGATAAGGTAGATACATATTTAAGCAAATTGCATAGCCCTCTTCCATCTGTGACATCGTTGGTAATGACTTATTTAACCCATGTTCGTCTATTGCGAGCTGCGAGAACGGGAGGCAGAGGGTCCACTCAGAGGGCCCGTTCTAACACGGGTCTAAAACTGGACAGCCGTTTGTTTAATGGTGTGACTAACACGATTTACGTCTTTGTTGTACATAATACATAATAGTCTGCAACTCTCGGTGATTTCGCCCCAACAGCGTTTGTCCCCTGGAGGCAGAAAGCATTAAAACTGATAAGCAGCGCTCAGTGGCTATAAACTATAATTGCGGAAACATTAGGTCGACTCGGCTGTACGGTTATTGGATCTAGTTTTTTTTATTATTATTCATAAAGGAATAATTTTACTTCATCGTCATTGGTGGAAATGGGTTGAACTATGAAAGACTGTCTTAGTACCGCTGCTTTTCACGCATGTAACCTTTTCACCTTGTTTTAAACTTTACTAGTCTGATTTTGATTAAACAACATTTAAATTTTAAGTTCAATCCATAAAATTATGATATTACTGGAGATTACACTCCTAGCAAAGGTCTGAGGGCCTAGGGCTAGGGCATAAGCTTTGACAGAGCAGTCTTGTAATATAATAATTTAAGGTTGTACCATGAGTCGTGTTTTATTACGGCATTGAACTATTGATTTTTATAAATTTTGTCTATTACCTGCTATTTTTTTTATTCCTCTTTTTTTACATAAATATAGTTTCCAACTGTTTTTCACTATATGATTAGACAATGTCAAGTATAAAACCTACTTAGATACGTCCGCCTTCTTTTGCGGCAGACTAAGATTCCTTAGTTATTAATATTTCTGTATTTATTCGACGTGCATTTCTTTATTTCCTAGTAGTGATTCCTCTAAGAGGAGCCGAGGAGCCTTGGGCAGTTACTCAAGCGCTTCACATTATGATATTGGAGAGAGATTGTAAAAAAATAACAGTTACCCGACCTGGGCTTTTTAAGAATAGGATGTATAAATTCTTTTAAGCATCAACATCATCAAAGCAATATTATGCATCGCATTTGCCGCCAACTCTTGTAATTGCAGATGTCTAAAGAAGGAATGATATCTATGCAATGGAAAGCGGTGGTGACTATTTTCGATCAGGTAGCCTATTCGCGTGTTTTTACTGTAAAAAGGGGTTATCTGTCATGTACAGTAATTTAGTACGTAGGTGGTATTTTGCTAGGCTGCGTTCAGACGACACGCGCACACAAAAAGCGCACGCCACGCTCGCCATCACCCGCGTCGAAAATGCTTTGTTTTTTTTTCGACATAATTTAAGCCCTATTGTCACACCAATACTCTCAAATTGCATTAACCAAATCAATTAACTCACGCCACGCGCCCGCCAAGCGCCCGCCTCGCCCTCGTCTCGCGCTTGCCACGCGCAAACCCCGCGCGCACTCCGCACACGTGCAGCACACGCCTTGCGCCTGCGCTTCAGCTAGTGTTGTATTGACTGTCACTAGTAGTAGAAGCGGGTGCGAGGCGTGCGCGATTCATTACGCGTACTGAGCGCGGGTCTAGGACGGGCTCAACGCGTGTGCATGCTCGGCGCGGATATGCGTGCTGAGCGCGGGTCCAGAGCGGGCTCAATGCGTGTGCGTGTTTGGCGCGGATCGCGCGTCCCGTCCGAGTGACTCCATATTTAATACGCTCGGCTCCCCTACTATAAGTAAATAAATACGCCCAAAAAATAGATGTTATTATGTATCTTGTGCATACGTATCATTCCCCAAACACCAAACTACGAGGTGGATTTGTCACGTCATAAAGTAAAAAAATAACGAAAATCTGTTCGTAAATTACAGTCATCAAAGTCACCTTGTGTCGTGAAATAGAGTACAATTTCAATTCACGTTCCTCGACGAAACCATAGAATACATTTACGAAACCGGCGCTACGTTGTGACAAGGTTTCTCAAAGTGCGATACAGTGTCTTTAATAGGGAGTTTTGTAGTATGAGAATTGCATTTACAAAAATACTTACAAGAACAGGTGTTTTACATGAGATTCAAATATGCATTACCTGAGGTTAAGAAATATTAATGGTAAGGTATAAATGGTAAAAATATGTGGTAAGAATGGTAATGATATCTAAAAGTACGAAGGTCCTATTTGTACCAGTGCTTGTAATACTGTTATTTTTGGGAACCGGTAGTAACGGCCTTGGAGCAATACCGACACCAAAGGCCTTACCTGTACTGTTAGTACTTGTACTAGATTTATTACTGGTACTATTGATTGAAGGGTTTTATTGGTTCCACAATACCGGTACCAGGAAATATTTTACGTAATATTTTTTCTTCAGTCGAAGATATCACTGTTCTTTCTTGACAGATTTAAATTATATCGATACCTGACAACGAAAATTGGCAACAGCTCTCCTGTATTCATCGGGTACCTTTATGAGGTACCTTCAGGTATTTATCGATACTAGTACAGGTATTTGCTAGGTATCGATATCAGGACAGTATTGTAATAAAGAGTACGGTACCCACTTTGGAAGCGCTATCCAGGTACCGAAAGGGCAAGAACCGCTACGTTTCGATATAGAACCTGTACTTTTGGTATTGATTCCAATCCTTGATTTGGATCCTAATAAATATTGTAAATGTTTATTGCTAATCGGAAGTTGACTTGTTTAGAAGAAGCTAAACTATGTAATTTTCTTTTCTGCCCTACTCTGCTGATCGGGACACGGCTCAACCAACGTTGTGGTGATAGAAATAGGTAGCAGATAAAGCAGTGGCACTAATCTGGAAGAGTCGCTGCAAAACTATAATAAAAACATATACTTGTATGAAAATATTATTTTTGTACATATATTATTGATGTATATAATGTTTGCTTGTTACTTTCAGATTATTTAAAAAGCAACTTAAGCAAGGACACGAAGTAGTCGATTTTGGTCGGCTTCATTAACATCTTTTGTCTATGAGTACATGAATTTAAAACGACAAAAACATTCATCTATTTTTTTCTGTAGCAATATGGAGAAAGTGGTTCTTAGTTATAGAGTTCTAAAAGAGGGTCATAAGACTGTAAGTTTGAGAAACCACGCATTATGACGAAGTTGTTGCGAAGATACGCCAAGGTTTGGAGGTTGTGTTTTGTATTCAGGACGGGAAGCTTCAAACATTTCACTCATAAACAGTTTTTGTGTAGCCTAATTGTGGTAAAAGCTCAGAATTTGCGTTTTCTTACGGAGCCAGGTTTAAGTATTGCTTTGTTAGGAAGCGTGTTGTATGTACTTTGTCGTTATAGCGAAATATTTCTCAAAGTATAAGCAGTATAAAAACTGATGCCGATAAAAAAACTATAATAAAAAAAAACTGTTATTAAAACTGTAGTGCTTGTCGTTATATTCTTCTAGTTTGGAGAGCTGAGTAGCCGGCAAATCTAACAAAAGTCTTAAAATCCTCCGGTTAAAAATGCACTGATTACACCTTTGACGTCGTCTATTTGCCTTTAAAGCTAGCAAGAGTATTACTATTATTTCAATCTAATTAAATAATTTCGACCTTTTATTCATCAAATATTATCACGAGTATCAATTAATTAATAAATAATTAAATTGATGAAAAATTATAAAGTATATTTGAATTAGGAAATGATATCTCATTGAATAATTTTGGTTTGCCAAGCCTCGGATAAAAATCTGATATATCCCAAAATTTCTAAACTTAAACTTTTTATTATTCAATGTCATCCATCGTTTTATAATGATTACTTACAGCTCTATAAAATTAATTGAATGCCATAATAAATTCGAAACATGTGAAAACCGTGATGTTAAAATTGAAAGAACCCATGTGCCATAATTAAAAGATCAGAAAATATATTTGATTTGATTACTAAACTATGTATGTCAATTAAAAAGTTTTTTTAAAGACTGACATATTTCCAATTAACTATTGAAAATCTCTGGACTAGCTAAGAAGGCTTACTTAAAGCTTGTGTCTGGAATAATTAATTGATGAGGAACCATAACTGTACATACAGCTTAAAGGATCGATAAACTTAAGCCGTCTATTCTTATTAATAAACATAGATTAAAGTACTCTGAGATTCAAATTGATACCATAGTACACTGTGTACCATAGTAAATATAGTACACTATGACACAGATGACATGAGCCGGACATTATTCTCGTAAGGGCAGATACTTAAAAGAACAGAATTGACTTAGTTCAACATCGTGTAATATGTAATCATATCGATATTCCATGTCACTAGTGTTAGTTTCGGGTTTTTTTGTAAAAAGGAAAAGTTTTTTCCTACCGAGCATCTCATTTTTTTTTGAATGACGAAATTGTTTTGTGGGCCGAGCAGAGCGCTCAGCCCGAGACATCATTATTTAAATGCATTGGACTGTTACCTACTACGCCAGCAACAAGGGCTGTCTCCCGGGAGACTATACCTCGACTTAGTGCTGCGTTCTGGTTACCGGATGGACTTGATAGAGGAGTATTGACGGCTCGTCGCTCGGTGTTAGGCGCCGGACGCAAGAGAGGTCTTCATCGCCGAAACCGGCGGCGACGGTGTAGTGTGATGTTGTTGTATTATCAGTTTGTCGTGTTCCGGTTTGGAGGAGGGAGTATAGCGTTCGCCGCGGTTATTGGGTCCAGGGGATCCGATAACACGTGGCGGGGTCTTCTATATTTTGGGGACCGTTCGCGGCCGGTGTGTAGTTACACGCGGATGCTAACACCGGATTCGGGTGGGCAGCCGTTTTTTCAACGTAACGTTCCGATAGTTCTTTGAAATGCTGCGCTATCGTGGGTAAATCGAGGTCGCGATGTAGTTCCTCGTTGCGAACGTACCACGGAGCACCCGTGGCAGTTCGCATGAACTTATTCTGGACTATTTGTAATTTTTTAAGATGGGACGGGAAGGTATGCGCGAAGGCTACGCTACCGTATGCTATTATGGGCTTAACACATGTTTTGTAAAGGGTTACTTTGTAACGAAGTGACATTTTACTATTTTTATTAATAAGAATAGTTGAGACGGCTAAGTACGAATTAAGCCTTACTTATGACGCGCGAAATATGCGGTTCGAACGACATATTTTTGTCTAGAGTGATACCTAGGTATTTTGTTGAGTTTTTCCAGGGGATCGCTCTGCCGAATAGTTTGATGGTACCCGGGCTACACCTGGAACTCATCTGTTTGCTTGAGACCTCGATTAAAGTATACCGCTGCACTTTTATCGGGGTTCACTTCTATACGCCACTTCCTGAACCAGTCACTTAGGAGAGTGGCCACGTTTTTAAGGTTGCTGCCTATTTGTTTACCGCGACGGTGGGTTGAAAATTGAGCTGTATCGTTTGCGAAGAGGGCTACGCAGATGCGCGGCGGTCAGGCTACGTCGTTCGTGTAGATGGTATATAATATAGGTGAGAGCACCGAGCCCTGCGGCACTTCCGCCTCTAGGGGCCTACTGCTAGAGAGAGTCCCTTCCACAAGAGATCTGAATTTATGATATAATGATTCGACAAGTAGTCTCGTACGATGAGAACTAGTCTGTCTGGCACGCCCATTTCGTAGAGCTTTTATATTAGGCCGTTGTGCCAGACCTTATCGAACGCCTTGGCCACATCAAATAATATCGCTCCCGTATATAAGGGTAGTCGTCTATTCAGGCCGTCTAGAATGTGCTCCGTGATGCGGTGCACTTGATTTGTACATGAATGGGCTGCCCGGAAACCAAATTGCTATCCATTAAAAAATCCATCAACAAATGTTTCTCGGCTACGACCGTCTTAAGGCAGGCGTAGATAAGACTCGTATATTTTGCCGATTGAATTAATCACAGTGATCGGGCGGTAACTATTCGCGACGTTACGGGTTTACCCGGTTTATGTATTCCAATGACTGTGGCTTCTTTCCACTCGTCGGGAACAGCACTGCCTGCTAGTAATACATTGAAGATGTTTACTAGTAGGTATATGAGTACGGGAGGAAAAAAAATAATTATCCTGTTTGAAATACCGTCAGGCCCCGGGACCTTTCTACTGTGAAAATCTTTGATTATATCTTTCACTTCGTCGTGGTCGGTGGGAGGTAACAGTTCGCCCTGGGGAGGTTGGAATGCTCTACGCACTACGTAACTATCTACAACATTTATGTGATTCGGATCACCCGGCAGAGTGGAAACGGTACACTGCGATTGTACGTTGTCTGCTAGGCATTCGGCTTTGTAGGCATCAAACGCGGGAGGTAGATTGGGTCTGACGAGGGGGTCTATTTTGGGATCGTTTTTCAGAGTTCTCGCCAGTGTCCAATAGGCCACGTGAGACGGCGAGAGAAAGTTTTCCCAGGGGTATTCGTCTGATGGGAAATTAACGTAACGGCATTTTTACGCCTAATTAGATTCTTAATGTCGCTAGGGAGATCTAATGTATTTTTAAACACGTCCGGGACTGTACTAGAGGATGAATCTACTACGGTCTGGACGTGTCTAATTAGTAGACTAGTGGCGGACTTGGCTTCCTCGATTGTGTTTATTTAATTCAGGGATTTGTTCGAGGAGTTCGGATTGTAGAGACTGGAGATTTGTGTTGAGTTTTTGCCAGTCTACAACATGTTTGGTTTTGGTTACTAATATCGTCGGGCCCTAGTTTGAAAACTACTGGCCTGTGATCGGAGTTTAGTTCGTGTAGCACTGCTACGGAGCGAATCTGTAGAGATATGCTGCGTAGCAGTGCTAGATCTATCGTACTGGGACTGTGGCTAATAGTATGACCGTAGTCTATGATAGGATATGTGGTAGGCTCACAAGTAGCTACCAGGCTGAGGTCTAGCCTGTCCGTAAGCATGTCCAATTCGAGGACATTGGAGTTGTTCCACTGGCATCGCCAAAGTACATTCTTAGAGTTAAGGTCGCCTCCTAGGAAAACTGAATCGCCCATGTTGAAAAGTTTTGTTAAATCACTCTCCAACAGGAGCTTGTTGGGACTGAGTTAGGCTGATGCTAGTATGACGGACCTGGGTCCGGTCATACCCACCTGACCTACTGACACCTCTAGGTTCTCCAGCTGCAGCGGATCTCGAGGGGATATCTGTAGACATCTTTTATAATAGATTAGGGTGCCGCCTCCTCGGCCTAATCTATCGTTTCTGTCTAAATTATGGTGCGCGAATTTTGGGATCGCGCCTACTTGGTTTGAGGAGGGTTTCTTGTACGAGGAGAATGATTATATTGTTTGTTGTTACAAACTCCCGTACTTTATTTAATTGCCGAAATAAGTCGGATGCGTTAAACGACGCTATCGATAGGGAGTACGGTTTCACACGTCCAGTTGTCCTATCCACTTAGGTTTTCTGAATTTGAAAATCTACCGATAGATTTTATTAAGGCCGCATGCCTTGCAATTATGAAAATGTGACGCAGGAGGGGCTTTTGGAGATGGAGGGGAAGCCATAGGGGCCGGATTGCGGGGTGCCTTTGTAGGCACAGGAATTGCCTTTTGAGGCGCGGGAGTAGCCTTGGCTACGGGTTTGGTGGCTATGCTTGGGGGTTTAACCCAAACATTTGCTGGTGGAGAAGGTGGTGGGCCGAGAGGTAGCAACAGTAGCGCCGGTGTCTCAGAGTGAGATGTCGGCTTGCTCACTGTGTGATGATGAGATGAGCCTTGGGGGCCTGGGGCTGCCTATTTTGGTGCGCAGGTCGCGGGCGAGGCCCACGTCTGCATCGCTGCGGGGCCTTGGGACATCCGCGATAGTTCGGAGGATGGCCGGCGGTCTCGCAGTTCACGCAACAAACCGGCTCGGCCCCGCCCAAAACGCGACCAACTAAGCTTGGCCCCTCAAGCTTAGTTGGTCGCGTTTTGGGCGGGTACAGTATTCTGTACCGTGGTCACCTAGGCACTTGACGCACCTGGGACGTGCGTTAGAGAAACGGGCTGAGTGTCCATAAATCGGAGGTTGATTCCTTGTCATTTACACCGTCCGATACATTGGAACCGCTGCGTACCGGGCTGTCACCTGTTTACATCGTGTATGAATGATAAGTACAGCCACGAACAGCCGTCCAATACAAAGACATTTTAAAATAATAACATTAAATGTTACCAAATGTCGTTTCGCGAAGCAGTAATATTGTTTAGACCTCCCAATGGTTTGACCAGACTCGGGAAATAACGCCGACGATATTATGTGGTCCTACCGGACTCTACCAATTCACAGTGATCGTTTTTATTTTAAAAAATAAAAAACTTAAAATAAAGCAAGGGCATTAAGCTTTAGCTTAATGCCCTTGCTTTATTTTAAGTTTCTTTATTATCTAAGGTTTTTATTTCAGAAATACGTTTTTCCTCATATTTTGTAGAGAAGTTCGTAAACATATTTTGCTTTAGTTATGAAACTCTGAAAATTGTATTAGACAGTTGCTTTAGACTTTGTGTATTGATTAGTCATATTCCTTATTTATGGATAATACTATTTGTATTATCCATAAAAAAGGAATTAAAGTTAATTGTTAAGGATGAAATAATATAAATTTGAGACTTAAGTATAAGGTAAAATTGGATAACTCATAGGTTTCTTCCTTAGAAAAAAAATACTGATTGTGATGATCAAGTCAATGTTAAACATCTGAGGAAGGATGTAATTAAAAAAAATAATGTTGGTCTTAAAATGAGAAAAGGCATGTCCACCAACAGCCAAAAGTAATCTTCGGCTGACCCTAAAGTTTTAAATAGCTCCATTGCAGTTTTACCAAAATCGGTTAATGGTTTTAAAGTTTAATCTATATAAATTGGGCTAGTAATGTTTATCCTGCTTATACTTCTGCCTACTTCTGCATAAACATAGGCGTGAAGATACTTTTTTAACACTAGTTGTTCAAATCATAATAAATAGCTAAAGCTTTAACTTTGAGAAAGTTATTAAAAAATATTGCCACCTCATAAAATAATTGAAATCCAAATGTTTTAATATTAAGAAGCAATTCCATTTGATGGAGCAGTCATATTGTTTAGAGCTCCCTCGAGCATTACAAAACTCTGGATTAAACGTTGAAAGTAATAAGGTTCTTCAAATTAAATGTGGCCTAGCCTCGTTCTGGTAATTCTCAGTGGCCGCGGTGCGCAGCATTCATAATTACTAGATCTAGCTTATTGCACTTGTTTTCTTCGCGGTTTCTAAATTCCCTGCAGTTTTGAGTTAAGTTTTATTAAGTTTTCTTTTTTAAATTATTAAATTTTGTTTTTAAATTATTGTTAAGATACGCGACGACAATATTATAATAACCTTTAGTTTGTCTAACCTTTCTCCAAAAATCTTTTGTATTTTATGTTTAAGATTAATTGTTATTGTTAGCTTTGTTGTTCTTTTCCTGCTGGTGATAAGTAACCGTCGTTATCTTTAGGGTGAATCTCAAACCACATGTGCAAGTTGACCAATATAACATAGCGAGCGCTGGCGCTATGTCGGCAGGAATAGGTGAGCCAAAGTTAATTATTTAGGTGAGATGCAAAACAGTACTGTACCACCTATTGCTGAATAAATGCAGTAGTGGGACAATCAAGTTACCTACGTCTTTCACTAGATTACCCAATGACGTCCTATTAGTATTTCATATCCCGACGCCAACTACTATGTCGATCGACTAGGTTCAGGGGTTCAGTGCTATTATGAAAATTTTCCATAACTCCACTTCCATCCATTTCAAAAAAAATCCAAATTCCAATCCAATCCAATTGCGAACTCGCCTACGAAGGGTTCCGTAGCAACAAGTAATATTATATTAAAAAAAAATTGTAGTTCATAAAGAGAGAGAGAGAGATATGATGTATTAAAAAAACTACTTACTATATCTCGTTCAAACAAATTTTCGCCGGAAGTTTACATGGTAATGCACATAATATAGTTTTTTAGTTTTATCATTCTCTTATTTTAGAAGATACAGGGCGAGGGAGGACCCTAATTTTACTACATTGAAAGTGCCATTCGCGCAAACTGTTTTATTTTAGAAAAAAATATGAATTAGTAAAAAAAAGTAAGAAAAAAAAATTAGAAACTTCAATATTGTTTTGAAGACCTATACATAAATACCTTACGTATATGGTTTTGATGAAAAAAGACATATAGTTTTTTTTCTATTTTGTGTGAAAATCTTAACGCGATTCACAGTATACAACTTACAGTATTATTGTTATAGTCTCGGAAAAATAGCTGTGACATACGGACAGACAAACTGACATGAAGAGTCTATTAAGGCTCCGTCTTTTGGCCTTTGGATATGGAACCCTAAAAAGGAATGTTGTTAAGTCGGCCATATATTTTTTGTATGGATGTCAAGCTATTACTGGGCCAATAAGGAACAGCATTTGATAACTTTCCTCGTGTAGATCTCGCAACTTGTCCGAGAAAGGATCCACCGCTTTACCTATTCCTGCTGCCATCATGACAGGGTTGTGTTTCGGTCTGGCAGATAGGGTAGCTGTTAGACTTGCAAAATAGGCCTATCATCCCAGCCACAAGACAGCGAGGCACCATATCTAAGGTGTCTACAGGTCACGGTTGTCTCTTGCCACCAGAAAAGGCGTACTTAATGGAAAACACTTCGTATAAACAAAGATTTTCAAATCGCTCTGTGACACTTGATAAAGTTTGTAGGTATAAGTAAAGACAATATAATATATTTAATATTATCTGGTTTAATGTCGCCTCTGTGGTCTAGCGGTCCGGGTGTTGGACTTGACTGTATGAGGTCCTGGGTTCGAATCCCGGGTCGGCCAACATAAAGAAAATTGGATTTTTCCAATTTTCTAATTAAAAAAAAATTGGTCGGGATCGGAAATGTGCCCGGTTGGCGATAGGCTTGCCACCTATCACATTGTGGGACTTAGTGTCTTCGGCTAGTCGTGGGTGCCTTGGTTGTACCTCTGCCTACCTCTTCGGGGATATGGGCGTGAAGATACTACTATTACTATCTGGTTTAAGTAAGAAGCAAACTACAAAGATTCTTAATTAACACATTTATTCCTCACCTTGTTATTCGCAGCGCTTCCTCCATATTTCTTATCATTTAAATTACAAGTCGCTGCAGTGTTTGTAACACTAGAACCCTTACACCAGGGGCGGGCGATGGCCCCCCTTCTTACTCCTTTCTGACGTGACTGATATATAAACAAAGATAATTCAAAATATAACAGCCAACAAATGGAAACTTTTGTTACTTTGATGTTTATTGTAGCGGTTTTGATGTAGTTATAAATAAACTTCATCGCTCGGTAATGGAAGAAACTAATACTTTTTTTGTTTTATATCTCTTTTGCAGACACCCAGACTGTACCACTGTACCACTACTTTCCGTTGTATATGGTTCTAATTCACTGGTGTGATTTCCTTACTCTAATCTTGTGGCCTAAACACTATAGGGTAGGTAATGTGGTTTTACCTACCCAAGGTACAAGTGACAAAAGAAGTGATGCTTTTATCTTACAAGTTACATTGTAGGAATCAGTTGGCCTACATTCCATAAAGAAGGCCGGTACCACAGTTGGTACCCTAGCGACACACAATATCGATATAATTACATATTACGTTACTGTCATATTTCATCGACTCGTACTAATTACTCAGTTATTAATGAAAACCTAAATCATCGCCATGTTATTATAATTAATTAATAATTACACACAACGAATTTGCAAAATGTTACCCATTTCATAACGAATTGTAGTGATAATATTGAATTAACTGCATAACAAAATCTGATTGATAAATATTTCAGAAACGAGTTTAGGTGTATCTGGTCTCTTATCAAAACTGTAAAATAGTGAATTCTGTTAATTGAAAATCTTTAAAAAATAGATGCAGGCGACTAGAAAAGGGCAGAGGAATATTCAGACACGTTTAAAGCTAATCCGTACTGTAGATACATACATACGTATCTTCACGCCAAATGCTTTGCGAGGTAGTCTAGTAATGTACGACCCTGACAGGCCTTCCTAGCTTCTTCAATATTCATTACCTACTCTTTTCATAAAAACACACCGATTTCCGAGACTCTTGAATAATATCCAATCGATTTAGCCATGAAATATCAACCTTGTTTTTTCAATCTTTCGTTATTATTACCCTAAATATTCAAATTAAAATCTGTTTATGTAGTGTTGACTGTACTTTTTGTGTGACATTCAATTAGTAAAGGAAGTGTGCAAAGTTTTCATTATGTTATTTTTTCATTCATACCGCAGCTTTGGTACTTGACCCGGCCCAGTTGGAACTATTTTCTATGTTTCAAGTGCGCTCGTTATATTAGTGTAGCAAGTTAATAAGTTACTGCTTACTTGTGGTTTAATTCTAGGTACTGTTGAGATTTGGTATAAATTCTGAAATACCTAGTATCTTTTAGCCCTAGTTTTTTACAGGTAGGTAGTTGGAAAAAAAATTATAATTAGTTTCTACCATCGGAAACATCTTTACACTGTATTAGTTTAAACAGTTTTACAATTATCACTTTATACGAGTGTAATTTTTGTTTAAACTTAAAACAGTTTTAGTACCTAAGTTGTTCTTAAAAGACAGACACATCCTATTGCAAACTTTTTTAAGCTAAAAAAAGGAAACAATCCCCCTGTACATCATTTTGTTGTAACTAAAGGTTTGCCAGCATCTTCGGCGAAAATTCCCAACAGTCATAATTGTTTTTCAACTTGTAGTACAAACATCGTCATACTTCCCAGATTTAGAAAAAATCTTAACTAATTATACTATACATCTAAACCTTCATCGGGAATTACTCTATCTATCGGTTTAAACAATATGAACTTTCGGCAGCTTTGAGTTTCTCGGTCGCGAGATTTTATTTTATAATAGGTATGTACTGATATTACCTTTTAAAAATACTAAAGTCATAAATGCTATACTATAATTTGATCATCTTTACTTCACGTTGCAAATCGTAAATTGCAATAGATGCGATTTCATTTTGATATGATGTATAATTTTTTGTCTGTGGTTAAGGACAGTGGAGAATGAAGTTCGAAACATACTATCGGATGCGGCTGACAGCCGCTTCTTACGGGGTTTAAGGATATTGATGGAAGCACACTGAGCCGGGCAAACGTGCAGCCGGACGTGACCTTGAGCGTTCGGACGTCCGAACTATGTCTGCCGCGCTGGATGTTTATGTCAGTCGAAAGCGTCCGCGGACGATATGTGTACACTTATCAGTCGCGTCCGTAAGCCGCGGCTGATGATATGTTTCTCGCTTGACACATACTGAAATTTTGTTTGGAAAAACTTTTTTGACTGAAAAAGAGAAAACTGAAAACTTTTTTGTTACTGGTTACACAGAGTTGTGAGTTCATAGTTTAACCTCTTTTGATTAATACCAAACACGCAGTTTGGTAAAATATTAAAAAAAAATTACAATTTAGTGATAGCCTGATTTAGTATTTAAAAGACGGTTTTGTTTGCAGTAGCTATGCCAAACTGTTTACTTGTTTTTATATATAAAGTTTATAAAAGCGCAGCAAAACTGCAAAAATAATCAAACCAGAGTTGACGGAAACGGGACCACCTCGGAAGTATGCTCTTTCGAATAAAACAGGATTCGGTTCAGACATAACGGCGAAAACGATTAGCATACATGTAACCTCCTCCTTTTTTAAAGTCGGTTATTTAATAAAATGTAAGTTACTGGTTACCAAATTGAAATTAACTTATTCAAAGTGATGAGCCCCACACTTGTCGTATTGGGCTTATTACAAAAAAAATAGTTTTTTCTATTGTAGGAGAAAATTAATTAAATGTATGTTTTGTTAGGTACCAAACTGTTTTGTGTAATTCAATCAATAATCATTAGTATACAATTTTAATCAGGTATAAAATAGATATTAGATACTTAAATGTCGCTACTCATACCTCGTTTGCGACATTATACCTCACTTTACTTCTGCTAACAATATTACTTATTATTGTAGCGGGTGTTTCCCAAACTTTACTATACGAATCTCCAACACGGCTTCAACAATTTTCATGAAATTACTTTCATCCAGGTAGTAATGACTTTTATCTCCTAAACTTTATTGATTGTATATATGTACGGAATAAGCACAACTTGTCACATAATACAAATTCATATTAAAATGAACGCAAAATGTAAAATTTATACTAAAAGTGGTTTAACTATCACACTTCACTTTCGTTCTGCTTATAATTATTTAAAGTTGCTTATATAAGATCTAGTCTCTCTTAAACCTTACTATGTTTTTATAATATCTGTATTGAAAAGGAACCTACAGGGCAGGCGGAGATTACCTGATACGAATTCATATGGATAGCTACAAAAATGAAAAATGTATAACTAAAAGTGGTTTATATTAACTTTTTTTTCATTTTCCACGGCTTTAAATTAATCAACAGAGCGATCTCATGCCGACATCTACAAAGCATGTACAAAATCTCGTAACACCATTGTATCAACGGCCAAAAATTAACCATAGCTGTCCCACGGATAAAGCTCGGGAGAAAGGCTAAAGAGTTCGCTGGAACTAAGCCACTAGCTAAAGCGAATGATTTATTCCTGCAATAAAACTTCGTAGCGCAGCTCTAAAATAGTCAACGAAACGTCTTTTTTATAAACCGAATCCAAAAAGGGAGAAGTCATCAATTTGTCTTTATTTTTTTAATATTTCTTACGTAGTCACTTGGCCAATTGATTTTAATTAATATGGTACTTTCTTAGAAATGTATATCATAATTCAGAGGTGGTCCCACATAAATTTGACCATAGTACTTCTAGAACTCTTTGAGTTATATTAAACTATCTGTTACTGACGTCTCGTCAGCGTAGAATAAATAATGTTCATACAAACTTTCACCCCTCCTCCTCATTGTAATCTTTTGGACTTTGATTTTCAACATAAGTCTACGTTTGAACTCGGGTTTTTAACTATATATATATAAAAGTATTTTCACGCCCGTCTACCCGAAGTGACAGACAGAGGCTCAACTCACGAATAGCCGAAGACACTAAAAACCATAATGTGATAGGTGCGAGCCTATCACCGTCTTGTCATATATTCAATCCCGGGCAACAATATTTCTATAAGAAAATTGAAAATACATTTTTTTAACTAGATATATACATATCAAATGTCACCAAAATCGGTTAAGCGGTTTAACTTTCGACTTTCGCACTTATAACATTTGAATGGATAATGCATATTTTATGCCCCTTTAAGAAGTCACCACGAAAGTCGAGTTGGCTTCTTTGCAGTTTTACTACGTTTAATTTATTTTAACTTCCAACTGAAAATTTGACTTTCGGTATCTTTTTCAACGATGACTTAGCATATGTCCATTTGTCATGTTATGAGTATAGCTCTTTGCCCTGTTCTTTGTTTTATATATCGTAATAATTTGTATATCGTAAAAGGTGCTTGGTAATGTAGGTGGGAGGTGGGAACTTTAGGTAGGGTTGTCACATGTAAAAAACGTGACAATTTATATTGTTTCCCGAGCTCTTCCTACATTCGTGTTCTGGTCGCGGAGGTGGGTGGTGGGAACGTCAGTTAGGTTTGTCACATTCTGTGTCGTTTGGAGGATTATTTGTCACAACATTTACACTGCTTACGCGGAATTAGCAAAATAAAGGCTTATTTTACATCTGCTAGCTAAATTAAGAAATAAAGTAATAGAATTTATATTCTAACAAACAGAACCCAGCTCCATCGCCATCATTTGCAATCCTAAATAGATGTCAAGCAATATTAAAGAATGTTGTCGATAAATCAACGTAAGCCGCCATCTATGAGAACTTCATAAAACTAAACAGTAAATAAACACTTGCTTAAGAAACTATTAATTCATACTTTTTATTCGTTTACATTTACGACATAAGCGAATAATAGAGATGATAACTATCCTATCGAGTAAGTTAGACCAAAATACGGGTACAAATACGGGTACATGTGAAATTTGATTTAAATCGGTTCAGTAGTTTTGGAGCTTATTGGCAACGTACATCGTGACATAAGATTTTTATGTGTGTATATATATATATATAATATATTGAGAATCCAACAAAACGAATTTCTGTGGGACAGCTAAATGTTATTTAAGTTTTAATTTAGGTCACCACCAACAAGACCACTGGTCATGAAGTGTTGTGATGTGAATTGTCCAGGTAGCGATGTACCGCTTTACCTATTCCTAACGCCGTAGTGACAGTGTCATACTGGTATTTCAGTGCGGAGGGTGGAGTTGTCGAAGGCTTCCGTAATAAGCCAATATATCTTATCAAAAATAGTATATAGGTATTACTCGATATGAAGTCTTAAGCAATAATTACACACGAGTAAGCTGTAACTCGCTACACCAATATAACAAGCGTACTTGAAACATAGAAAATAGTTCAAACTGGGCCGAGTCAAATACCAGAGCTGCGGTTTAAATGAAAAATGATGTGGTGGAAGCTGTACACACTTAATTAATTAATTTAAAAAAAATCTGTCACATAAAATGTGTCAATCAGTAAACGATTATAAATTACCTAGTTTTTTAATAAAAGTTTTTAGTTGGATTTTTATCAAGATGATTACGATTATTTTGTAATACCGTATAATTTTGTCGTTCTTTTGCGTTATGCTCCGAAGCGTCGGTACAGTGATTTCATTGGAAAATAAAGATATTTCACAGTTTCCTAGTAGGCACGAGTTTCATATGGATCTGCTGCAGAGCGTGTTCCCCAACAGACCTGCTTTAAATGCAAATTATTTATAATATTCTAGCACAAGCACAGTCATAGGCCGCATAGTACGAACGTTATACTCGCTGGAGGTACGACATTTATACGAGTAGATATAATTGATCGGTATTTATCGGGGTGGCTCTGCTGCAGAGCGTGACACGTCCTTTTGTAATATAATCTTTAAGACCTATATTATCTGTATCCGCTGCTACAAATAAATTGAAATTTAACTGTAAAAATAATTATAACTAGGTCGGATCTAGTGCCAAGTTTGCGGACTCGCAACACATCGGACACTGAAAAGAATCTGTACTTTCATTGACCAGTTTAATTCCTAACAACATATTGGTGCCGATTCGCTTGGTACAAACTAGTCTAAACTAACCTAAAATTAGATTTAGAGCTGTCTAATCACGTTTGGTATTCTGCTGTACACGTCTAAACTAAAATTTTAGCTTGACAGATCTAAAAAAATTTAGTCGTTCAATTTAGGTTTTTCGTATTCTAATATTCGTATTCGTTTCGTATTCTATAATTCGTGCATGTTTTATATCAAATTTCACTTAAAATTACAAATGTCACTTAAAATTTAGAGCGAATTTTTTAGAAGAGGATTAAATTTAGTTTCCATATAAACTACTCTTGTTTTATTACAATTGATTGTTAAGTTATCTTAGGGTAGCTGAAAGTAGCCCTATGATTAAAATAGAAAATTTTATATCAGCATTGTTGTAGATCCGTCTGAAAAGTACTTACCTACGAAATTATGATTCCTTAATTCTAACATTAATTTATCATGATCGCCTCCGTGATTTAGCGGACCAGGTGTTGGATTTGACTTCATGAGGTTCCGGGTTCGATTCCTGGGTCAGGCAACAAAATGAAAATCTGTTTTTTTTCAATTTTCTATTTAAAAATTGGATTGGATACCTATGTGATCGGTTGGTAGTAAGCTTGCCACCTATCACATAGTTAGACATGAAAATTTGGTACTGTGTTTGAACCCTTTTAGTATCTAGTGCTGTATATTTAATAAATATGCCTTTGATATCCCATAAATAAATCAAAGCCACATCAATCTCCAACCAACTAAACATTTAAAGATGTTATTGCTTCTATATTTCATTAGCATTAGGTACCAACCTACATAAATGTATAATAGGTGATTCGTGTTCTCTTCTTGTAAATTTAAACATCTATTGTTTATTGCATGCGGCAGCATTTT
>NJDC01002192.1:21578-39436 GCA_002245475.1 Calephelis virginiensis | reverse complement strand
TTAGCCGTTCGGGTAGGACACTTCGATTAAAGTACACCGCTGCACTTTTATCGGGGACAAGTGCGGCCTCGTGGTTAGGTGAGCTTATATAGATCGCGCGCTATGATGATAATGTGTTGCCATCTTTTTGCATTTTAATATTGCAGCATTGACAGTTTCTTGAGTTTTAATTCCTTCTTTTAACACATTTTGAATCTTACGTAAAGTACAGACAATATGTTTGACATTTAACAAGTTAAAACTTTTTTAAATGTTAGCAACTGCATCGCGAACTACACATTTTACTTTTTCTTTAGGAACCTCCCTCATCGATAAGGTTTCTTCAAGTTTCTACAAGTTTGCTGTATTTTCTCCGTTGTGGCGAGCTTCATAGAACACTTATGATTTTAATACAATCATGTTATTTTAAAATTCTTCTGTATACCCATGACATGTTAAACTCAGCAATGATTTCCAGAACAATTATCATACCAAATATGGCTAGTAAGTGACAATTTTTCGAAGGATTTCAGCAATTCGAGTATTTGCTGATTACTTGGCCATACAATTTATCGCAAATAAATGAAGTGAAATACTAGTGAGACTTCGAATTGTAGGATGGGGACAAATGCTTAATGGACCTCATAAATCTAACACTTTCCACAAAACTAAATGGCAAGTCTTCTAAAATATCAACTGCCTATGACTTCAAAGATTCAATATTCCATTGTTTCGTTTTATCAACACATTCTTTCTAGCGATATCTGTTTCATGTTAGATTTAGTACTTTGGTGGAAAGATGATGCCATTTCATGTGTTTTAGATGCATCGTGTTTCACATTTTTATAATTCGGAAAATAAAACAGAGTTTTAGATGTATCGTGTTTCACATTTTTATAATTCGGAAAACTCTGTTTTATTTCCTTTAAATTATTTCTTATAGCAGTTGTACTTCTTCGTTTTCTTGAACATTCATTATTAAGAACATTATTATTAAAATGCATTTAGCTTCAGCATCGCAAAGCTAAGTCATATTTTACTAGGACTTGATTTACTTATGTTAATAAATCGATAATTACACTCTTACCTCAAACTTCACTTATTATGCTTACGAAAAGACCGGTGCGAGCGGATCGACAATTCGTTCGGATGAGTTCGTTCGTACCAACTCGGGAATTCTTGTAACAAACTACAAATTGAACGCACCTCATTGAAACTGTCATCAAGCGATAGATAATTGGCGCCAAGTTTTAGAAAAAAACTGAATAATGTCGATAATAGTAATTCTCATTCGGATTATCGATTGTTTTACAATGACATTCTTCACATTACTCGTTTTTGCAATGCTCAAAATATAGCTGTAGCGATGTAGTTTATAGATCATTATCTAAATAAATTGTTTTCTTCAAGGGATCTCATCTGACGAAGAGACTGATGTCAAACCCAGTGAAAGAGAAGGGAAAAATCAAACCAAACCAGCCAAAGGAAGAACGAAAGAAGACGAAGATGATGTGGCACGAAATAAAGATGGGAAAAGTATGTAAAATATTTACATCTACATTTTTCAGCAGATTTTCGATATACTATGCATTCAAAAGTTTGTACTAGATTTATTGTAAAAGTTTATGATTAATTAGACGTATAATTTCATGTAAATGATGTTTTGGGTCTGATACATTAGCTAATTACGAAAAAATTGTTGGCAGACAATTGCTTAAGATTTTTGAAGTGTCACTACTTTATCAACATATGAGAAAAATTCGCCGTATTTTCATTTTCTTAGACGCTCCACCAAAAACACAGTATGATGTTTCGCTATTTTTGTTTCGCCGGGCGATAAAGTTTTTTTAAGTAAAATTTCTATTCTGCTATTACGTTTTATACTTTCTGTCAGGGAAGGTTTAAGGGATAAGAAAAAAAGAAAACTAAAACAAGTTTTCAAGTTGTCTCATGCAAACAGAACGGCTGGAACGGAGTTGCCCGAGACAGCTGGTATAAATAAAAAGAATAATTAGGTACGAAGGTAACATATTTATTTGCTGAGCAAAAAAGCTGAGCACAGACTTCTGCCATTTTGCCGAAACCGAAACTTTCGGCTGCTCACTAGTCATTAATATGCATATTTTGGACTTTATTGGGTTTGAATAGGTAACCCTTGACATATAAACTAAACCACCTCTTTCTTTTACAGTTGTGATATACGAGTCTAAGCATCAGATGATGGACACTCCTGGACTAACAATAGGTACAGTGTGTTTTTTTTGTTGACCGTATTTCGTTCTCGATAAGAATATTATGACGTCATCTACTTTGTACCAATTGAATCGCAGAATTAACTGCCTGACGGCCGCCAAAATACGCAGTCAAATTTTCCTTATAGAAAAATCAAAAAAAGAATTCCATGTACACATCACCCACATTAGTTTTTTTTCAATTCGAAATCAGGTGATCGGTGCTAGCCTGAGTACACGTTTAAAAAAAATACCATAGTTGGGTCACCCCGAAATCTCATATAATAATAAAAATCAGTTAATATTTGAATTTTCATATATGTACAAATTGAAGTATAAATTTGTTGAATTAAATTATGTACTTAATTGTTATATGTCATAATTTTTTTCAATATTCCGCTTAAATTTTGACATTTTGACCTAAAATGTAGACAAATTGGGCTAAAACATGGCTAACTTGGCAACATTGCTGCCATTCCATACGGATTTTTTGTACGTGTAGTGCGACTGATATAAAATATAGTTTTTAGTCGTTATCGGATTCCGAATGCTTTGTTTGTGGAATTCCGAAACGGAGAAATTCCGGACGAAAAGTTTCTGATAGTGAATGGCAGGCCCTTTGGTTTGTATGAATTCGCAGTGTTCGAAATTTCGAATCGGGGTTCCCGTAAAGTAATTTCGCATTTATGTGGCGGACCTCATTATCCGCTATTTGATTGCATGAGGACATTGATTGATGACGTCGCTATTTTCTTAACGCGAACAGAAGTTGTCGTTTCATAATACTAGATGGCAGTGCTTGCCGTTGACGTGTTCCGGTTTGGAGGGTAAGGTAGCTGGTAAACTTACTTTTGCTCGTGGCCTAACATCCCGGTCTCAGGTTGGCAACGGACCATTACCACTTTTGATGTCTCTAAGCGGCGTGAATTTCTATCATCAGGAAATCCGTCTGCTTCTTTGCCTTCTATTCTCATATAAAAAAATCTATATAAATATCTCGGCACAGTTTGCACAAATTTTATGGGTAAAAAAAAACAAATATATAGAAATACTAAAATAAAAACACCCAGACCCAGAAATGCAAATATCTGAAATGTTAATCACACAAATGCATGCTCCTGTTGGGAATCGAATCCGAGACTTGCGGTTGGTCGGTGGAGTAAAGGCTGACACCTCGACTAACTAGGCGATCTTTGCTAGGTGTCCAAGTCCGCAGTATAAAAGCCGGTGAGCCAGCAACAGATTTTCAGGATCAAAGTCCTCTCCGACTATAGCTCGTACAATATTGTAATTTTTTTTTTTTTCAGAATATATAGAAATAAAGAAGTCGGATGATGAAGGTGAGGGTGAGGAAGACGATGGTACTGACATAGACGCTGATTGTGATGATGTCATAGAAGTCTCTGAATCGGGTAAGGTTGATTTAAACATTTATATTAATAGCACGCACACACGCACACGCACACGCGCACACACACACACACACACACACACACACGCACGCACGCACACGCACACACACACACGCACGCACGCAAAGGCGCCCCGTATTTCTTATTATCAGGACACATTTGCTTGCTAGCTATTTATTCACTATTATAAAAAAGTTAATAAATAAAAACAATTAATAATGTTATCGCCTCTGTGGTGTAGCGGTCCGGCGTCGGACGTGACTTCTATTGGTCCCTGGTTTGATACTCGGGTCGGGCAACCAATTAATTAGAAAATATGTATTTTACAATATCCTAATAAATATAACGTTGCCCGGGATTGGATATGTGCCCAGTTGGCGAAAGCCTTGCCACCTATCACATTGTGGGACTTACTGTCTTCGGCTAGTCGTCGGTGCCCTTGTTGTGACTCCGCCTACCTTTACGGGGATATGGGCGTAAAGAAAATTTTTGAATAATATTCAAGACATTTTTATTTTTGCACTTGTCATGTGCTTGGAATTGTAGAATGAATACTATTACCAAAGCTTAGACATCAATATTTTTATATGCTATAGGTCAGCGAATAAGCACTCGTCTTTCCAAAAGGTAAGACACAGCCATGGCCTATAGACACCATAGATGTCACAGGTGCATCGCTGCCATGCGGCCGGGATGTCCCACCGTGTAAGTCTACGGGCACCCAACCCTGCGGACCGGAACATAATGCAGCAGGAATAGGTAAGGCGGTCATTCCTACCCGGTCAAGTTGCTGCACAGTACTATACCATCAGTGGTCTAGTTTTTAATAACCGGTTTCGCCTTTGTACGCCTCTTACGAACTGTGGAGCATGACGGCAGATGGTCTATTCTACACATAACACCCGGACCATCGTCTTCTATGCCATAGGACTGTTACTTATTTTGTGGTAATATCGTAATCAAAGATTTTTTAATCACTTGATAGTAACACATTAGCACGTGCGAAAAAGTTCGCCTTGTTTAGAATTTAAAATATTCATTATTGAAAATTGTGCGTGCAATCTCATTTTAAAATGAGATTTTTTCCACATTGTACAGTACTATTTCAATTATGAGCTTCGACTATATTCGTCAAGCTTCGGAAATCCGAATATATTTTAAAGGTATATAGAGTTGTTATTACACATAATCAATCATGTAGCTTAAATTTAGATTAGGTCAGTCAATTTAAAAGTAAAAGTATAAAGTGTAAAAAGTTTAAAGTCGAAGCGCATAATTTAAATAGAAGTATACTTTATTTTACTCTTTGTTACATGCTAGGTTGACATTGCCAAAAAATGGTGAAAAATTGTAAAATTGTTGTTGTATTAATGTATGAACTAAGTGTGATATGCTCATTTGAAAAAAGTTTGAATCTGTAATTTTGTTTTTCGTATGTGATTAGATGTGGAAATGGCTGATGAAGAGGACGACGGACAAAAAAGTCAAAAACCAGTTAAAAGAAAAACGAAGAAAGGAGAACCAGAAACCGCCGTAATATTTCAAAGAGACGTCAAAAGGAAAAGTAAGTTTTTGTTGTAATATATGTTTGTTGCAAATAAGACTGTTTTTGATGTGATATTCCAGTTTGGACCCTCAGGTACGTGCCAATTTGTTCACTGATAATTTCCTGATGATGCCTTTGCATTATGGAATTTTTAGGACAAAAGAATTTTTAATTTTAAAATGTCTGAATTCTGAATTTCTGAACAATTATTTTCCTTATCATGTTGTTATAGTTTTGTTACGCAATCGGTCATTGTGTTTGTATAATAGAAACTTAGTCAAATTAGGTAATTTTCCCGTTGATGGTTGACACTACCCTCGAATAATATCTGAGTGGTCTGATCGTGGAATGTCAGCCTTGGTCTCCCCGCTATCTGCTTTGTCAATCTTTCATTTGTCATTCTTTCCACATGACCGAACCAGCGAAGCCATGCCCTTTCGCATTTTGTATATAATAAACGTATACATGCAAGTTTTTGTTCCGAACCTCATTATGCCCCGAGATCCCCTACGTCAAGTGCGATTTAATGTTATCTGTGGTGATCTCCTCGATAAGGCTGGCGAAGGACGTGACAAGTTGGCTTATTTTCAAGTTCGAACTATTTTCGTGATCAGGTCGTGGTCGTGGGTGGTAAGAACTTTAGGTAGGATTGTCGCATGTCAATAACGTGACATATTGTTTTTCCGTGCTCTTACTTTATTCGTGGTCTGGTCGCAAAAAAGGCTTATTTTACATTTGTTAAGTCTTCGTTCATTCTCGTTTTGCACAAGTACGAGTTGATTTGGCATCAAAAGCAATAGTCATTTCGATTGCTTCTTGTGTAAACATATCACTAATAAACCAATAAAATTCAAGCATGTCATTTCATGCCTAGGTACGTTTGACCTCTTCAAAATTGTCTGATTATACGCTACTTGATCGCAATAGTGAGATCAGAGAGAAAGAAAGGGGAAAGAAAATATTTTTGCAAAACTGAAAGAGCTTGTTCTAGCGTGTAGAAATAAATTGATAAATAAAGGCAGCCGGGAAGGCCTAGGTTGACATTACTCGACCAAATCGCATCAAAAATAAATTATTATGGTATAATAATGGTAATAAATAATTATGGTATCAAGGGTCTGCGAAAGTGACGTGTTTGTATGAAAATAGTAATTAGGAAAATAGTTCTGTAAAAATAGTGACACTGGGCACTCGATATTATCTGCCTACCTCGCAAGGAACTTGTAAATGAAATGAAATTCGATTCATTTCGTTTCATTCATTCAATCATTCATTAATTTCATTTAAGGAACTTGTAAAGATGTGTTTCGGTATATTTTGCTATAATTGTTATTGATTTCAATAAACGTAAATTCACAACCGCCTTTATGATGTCGTGCCGCAGTCATAATACTTAAATTAACTTAATTAGACGAATATTTAAGCGCAGTAAATTTGCACAAACTGACTGATGGGTAACAATAGGTACCACGTGATTTGATATTTTTTTCGAAAGATAACGAATGATTCCGAAATGGTCCCATATAAATTTGATTACCATCCTAAAGTAAAGATAGACTGTGTTTGAGTTATACTTAACTAGCGGCCCGCCCCTGCTTCGCATTTTTGTAAAAGAACTATCAAAATCGGTTGGTTATTGGTCGAATAATCGAGTAACAAATCTCCTCCTTTTTAGAGGCGGTTTATTTTTATTTTTACAACATTGGAAGGCAAACAAGCAGACGGATTTCCTGATGGTAAGAAATTCACGCCGCCTAGAGACACCAAAAGAGATCAGGATGTTGGGTTGAGCAAAAGTAAGTTTACTTGCTACATTATACTCCGAACCGGAATACGTCAACGGCAAGCGTTGACTTTATGGCGGCAGGAATAGGTAAGGCGTTTGTGTCTATCCGGGCGATTCGCTGCGAAACTCGACCACCTCGTAGGATGTCACAATATCAAAAAAAACTAACTATTAAAAAAAATAGTGTTGCTTGCTTTATCACGCAGTATTTCGGCTGGCTATCTTGGTTTTGTTTGGTGTGCGTTACAACCACCAGGTGATAAAGGCTATGTTTGTTTGGATTGATATTTTATTTTACTACATTTTCCTTAAATAACTTTTTTGTTATAGGTTTTTGCTATTATTATTTTTTGGCCATAGTATTACCTCGGTAGACAAATTGCTCATGATAATTGTTATTTTTATACTGCACAGGAATCCCTAGACAAGAAATTACACTAGCAAATACAAAAGAAAAAATTGAAAAAGCAAAGAAAAAAACTAAATCTCCCAAAAGAAAAAAAGAAACCGTTCCGGCTTCGGAGGATATAACCTACAAACGACAAAAGAAAGGTAGGTGCTTTCATTTTTTTAACCGACTTCAGAAACAGGATTTTGTGTATTTAACCGACTCGGATCCGAATCGGAAGAGGAGTAGGTTAAAAGGTAGGTCATAATTTCGAGATGGTCCAGTGTTAATTTTATTATGATCCGACTAGTAGTTTATGAGATACTTAGTAATCAATGACTCTATAAAGAAGGACTTCGTGTACATGGGCTAATAAAGAAATGGCAAAAGTGTACTTTAATGTATTCTACATTAGTAGGGGAGCTCAAGAGGGGATTTTTGCAGTAACTCAGGCGCGTCAGATTAAGATATGGGAGATTCCCTGTATCCTTGTTAAACACCTCCATGATGTATAACATCTCTATATAGAGGCGCGGACGTACGGTTGTCTGTCAATTATTTTTGGATTGAAAATATACTCGGGTATGTCAGATTAAAGTACGGTGAGTTTGTTGTAAGCCAATAAGTGCATGTTTAAACTTTACGGTAGACAGGGCTAAATTTAATTATAGTTTTTAAATGTTTTGGTAATAAATAATTGAACTAGTTATAAATATAAATAATTGGCTT
Source organism: Calephelis virginiensis (assembly GCA_002245475.1). Taxonomy (NCBI): domain Eukaryota; kingdom Metazoa; phylum Arthropoda; class Insecta; order Lepidoptera; family Riodinidae; genus Calephelis; species Calephelis virginiensis. The sequence continues at coordinate 31,365 of NJDC01002192.1, read as the reverse complement.
AAAAGTTAAAGCACAAGTAATTAAATAATATTTTTTATAAATGTTAAAATATTTGCACACCAAAATATGGTAGAATATGTTGATATACTTACTTAAATATTTTTGTAACATCTCATTTACACACATATTCCGCAAATAAATAATTTTCTTTCTTTCTTTATGTAGATTTAAATAAGACTTACGGGAGTACAAGGGTTAGAAACTTTTGAAAACAAGTCTATTCATTGTCCATTACGCCAAACTGTCATCGAGGATATATTAGGCATGTTGAATATTAATATTTGATAGGCTCGCCTAAAATTAAGTGCCTGTAATTGTTATTTTAGCTTCTAGACGCGCAACGCACCGAGAAAAAGAAAAAAGTCATATGACCTTTTTTACTTAACACTATATAATCGACAAAGTCTAATGGGGTTATTACACATCCCTATTACGCTGGAGTTACTACACATTTAACATCGCGGGCTCCCCTACTAGAAGCACACTTTCGCGTTAGCCGGTTGTTAATAGCAGCGCCGTATCCATGTCGAAATGTGATACAAAAAAAGTACCGAAATCATACTCTAAAGATTCTAACACGATGGTGTGACCCAGCACCAGTAAGTTAATCCAATTTGTGAAAAAATTGGTAAAGATATTATAAAATAATTTAAAATTAGTAAATGCAATGATATGATTATGATTGAAAAATATTCCTCTTTCTTTCACTGAAAAAGGGTTTGATTGAAAGAAAAAGTCATAGACAAAACAGATGCTTAAAGAGCTTACTCAGAATAGTAAATATTGGAGTAGCTATTATTTTCATAGATGTCAAGTATTAAAAATATAATATCATCAAAAAATAACTTCTATTACCTACTGGAAGTGATTTAAAAGTATACAGAACGATTGTTATGAAAATTTAATTAAAACATTTAGCTGTTTTACATTGTTTTAAAATAAATAAATAAATGTAACGAATGTGTAATGTTTGTTTGTGGCAAATGAATTTATTTTACCTTTGTTGTGCACGAGATTTTAAGAGAAAATATAAATTTACGCACACACAACGAATCGCTTTAATCGTATACTTATGATTTGATCAAATAAGTCATACACAGGGGTGTGTTGTCATTATGACCGTCTTCATAATATAATATGTCAATACTGCAAGACTGCCAGCTAATATTTTTGCGATTGAATTAAGTAGAATAAATATTTATTCCCTTAAACATCCTACTATAAATTGTATTTAAACTATCTTCATAAAAATGATATTATTTGGAAACTAAAAGAATCGATGATGAAAGAATACTGCACATTGTTATTCCATAGATGTCTTTGTTCGGGAAATCTTCTAAAATAAAAATTACCGTTTTTTGTGACATTTAATGCAGATGCCATAATTGCGTTTTATATTGCATGGCGTGATGAGTCCTTGTGTAGGATGCATAATTTTTTTGTCTATGTTGACGACATCAAGTTTTAAACATAGACGAAAATGTATGCGTTATTAAGTATAATTAAAAACTACTAGTGGGATGTTGATATTTATGTGGGACCATCTCGGAATCTTCTATACTAATATGAAGAGGAAAGGTTTGATATTTTGTTTATTTGTTTGAAATGAATAGGCTCCGAAACTACTGGACCGATTTCAAAAATCCTTTCACCTTTAGAATGCTACATTATCCCTGAGTGACATAGTCTTTATTTCATCAAAATTGGTGCAGTAGAAGCCAAGTTACGCAGGCAAAATTTGTTTGTGGCATTATAACTTCTAAACGAATAATTCGATTTCGATTCGGATTTTTCTATTTGAAACATACCTACAGCAACGATAGGTTTTGTCGGTTATCGGTACATAGTATAAAACAAAGTCGCTTCCTCTTTCCCTATATTCCTTTGTGTGCTTAAATCTTTAAAACTACGCAACGGATTTTGATGCGGTTTTATTAATATACTAACAGTTTTACGCAGCTTCGCCTGCGTAACTTGGGTTTTTCTGCATCGATTTTGAGAAACAAAGCCTATGTCACTCAGGGATAATGTAGCATTCTAAGGGTGAAAAAGTTTTTGAAATCGATCCATTAGTTTCGGGGCCTATTAATTTTAAACAAACAAAAAATCAAACATTTCCTCTTTATAATATTATCATAGATATAGACTAGTATAGATAAAGTGATTGAAGAGGAAGGTATTTATGTATATTTCATAACCGTGCAAAGCCGGGGCTGGCCGCTAGTTTCAAATAAAACTACTTACGATCTTTGAGATGCTCGAAGGACGTTTTTTAAAGATTCCCGTGTAGAGGAACAAAAAATGCAAAATAATAGGTGAGCATATGTTTTAGTTGAACGCTAACACCATGTCCTTGTATATGTTTTAGGATTATGATATGCCGCGTCTGAATTGATACCATCAGCTTTGCTTTTCATCCTGATGTCATAACGTCAGTGCTCTCTCCTGTCGTGTTCAAGTTGGAAGGTAGCTTAGACGCAAGGGGCTTAATCTAGTCTCCGGTTGCCACGTGCCATTTAGGATGTATAGAGGTGGATAATATTTTAATACATTTATACATCACTAGTTGACCCGGCAGCCGTTTTCAATTTAGGAGTATGAAAAATAGATAGCTGATTCCTAAACCTACTGAATATTCATATAAAATTTGCTGAAAATCGGTAAAGCCGTTTCGGAGAATTACGGTAACAAACATTATGACACGAGAATTTTATATATAAAAAGATTGACAGACTTCTGCCTGTACTTGCTTAGATCCTGTTTTTGAGGTCGGTACTATTATAAAATTACGTATAGAATTATGTTATAGAGAGCCGAAATTACCTATAAAATGCTTAGGAACTGTGACAGAGTTATGAATTTCGTATCTTAAAAAGGATTTTTGTTAAACTACTAACCAAACACAGTACTGAAATAAACTTGAAGTCCCTGGTTCAAACCCCGGGTCGGGTAACAAAAAGAAATTTGAAAATGTATATTTTCTAATTAAAGTAACGTTGCCCGGGATTGGACATGTGCCCGGTTGGTGATAGACTTGCCACCTATCACATTGTGGGACTTAGTGTCTTCGGCTAGTCGAGGGTGCTCTGGGTGTACCTCTGCTTACTTCTTCGGGGATATGGGCGTGAAGATAGTTTACTTTACTTTTACAATGGACAAACCTTGATCAAAAAATTTGGTTTAATGGTTATTAGTAAATAACACACATATCGCTCACACAGATCACTTTTCGTCTCTGTGGTCTAGCGGTCCGGTGTTGAACTTCACTTCTTGAGGTCCCGGGTACGATCTGAAAAAAAGGAAACGTGTTTTTTTTAATTTTCTAATAAAAAAACGTTGCCCGTGATTGAATGTGTGCCCTGGTGGCGAAAGGCTTTTGCCACCTATCTCATTGTGGGACTCGTCTCTTTGGCTATTCGTTGGTGCATTAGTTGTAACTCTTTCTACTTTTTTGGAGTACGGGCGATGGGTATGGGAGTTTTCTTTCTTATCAACACAAATGTATGTGTACTTGCTAACTCGGCGAAGTTTATGATTTAATATACATACGGCAACACTCAGAGACGACAATTATTTTGACGCGTCTATGTAAAACAAAAGCGTGGTAGCTAATCGGTTGTACTTTTGTTAAAACGACAGTCCATTCAATCAGTCGTTTATTTTTATGAACAGCCTGAGCATATTAAGATTAACAAACTTAATTAGTACACAGCAAGAAGCATGATTAATTTATATGAACTAGCTGACCCGGCAAACTGTACATCCCTTGATATTGACAGTTGTATAAAAAAAGTAATGTTTTCCCTATTGTTCCTGAAATTTTCCGGTTTTTCTCATCATAAGAACATTTTCTTGACAAATTTCTAATAATTCTTAATTCTTGACAAATAACACAATTTCTAAAAAGAATCAACAAAATCGGTTCATCTTTCAGACGTGGAAATGACGAAAGGAAATGGACCTTCACTTTTATATCCGTCACTTTGTGATTTTAGGAACTCGATTTTCAATTCAATTTCAATTTATTTAATTGTAGAAGTAGGTACAGTCATTGTTCTTGGAGATAAGATTACATAAAAATAACGTTAATGAAAACCGACTTCAAAACTAAAAAGTAATAAATAATAAAGAGTGAATATTATGTATATACTACCTGTTATTTATATGTGCCATTTACTAATAGGTTTGAAGTCCGTGCCAAGCCAATTTAATACTTACTTATCATATAATTATTAGTTTAGGGCTTGGCACCGACTTCAAACCTATTTCTGCATAATGAAGCATAGGCTTACCTTCACTGACACCATGACATCTGACTAGGTGGTCGAGTTTCGCAGCGACTCGCCTGGATTGGTACCGCCGCCTTGCCTATTCCTGCCGCCATAACGTCAATGCTTTTACGTGTTCCGGTTCGGAGGGCAAGGTAGCCGGTAAATTTACGTTTGCTCAAGGCCTAACATCCTGGCTTCAGATTAACAACGCACTATTGCCATCTTTGGTGTCTCTAGGTGACGAGTATTTCTTACCACCAGGAAATCCGTTTGCTTGTTTGCCTTCCAATATCATAAAAAAAACGTACGCATTTTTGGTTTAATGCAGAACTAGTAATACCGTACTACTAGTTGCCTGCCCATATTTATATTATTATAATAAGTAAATTGTAAGAAAATCATTAATTTAAATTCTCTTAAATATTGTCAAATTTCAATTAAGTCTAAATTATATATTCTTAAACTACTTAACCTAATATAAACGAATTTGCTCACAGTGTGTTTGGTTCAACTTAAAAGATAGGATAGCTTGTATCTCAAATTATCGCTTAGTATGGGTGTCAAGGTCAGTAATACTTATGTAGACGCCAGTACACATTTAGTAAAGCACTCAGACCTGGAAATACAAACATCTTAATGTTCATCACCCAAATGCCTGCGTTGTCGGAAATCGAAACAGAACCTCTCGGTTATTCGGAGAAGTTAGCCGTGTGCACTGCCAACTCGACCAATGAGTCTGCGATTGAAAAAAAAGTTGGTATTATATGTATGATGAAATGTTTGGACAATTATGATGAAATTGTTACATTTAACTCGATGGAGTCTATATATTAGTATAAGCGTTTTAATCTATATATAATAATAAGATTTAATATAATAATCTATACAATATAATAATTTGTATAACAAAAGTTAAAAATGTGATTGAGGCATGATTGTGTAGACCATAGATATGATATTATCATGTCAAGGAGATAGGTCGAATCGCTGATTTTAAAGGATGTACGAGTGTCGCATAGTCGGCTAACGCACACAACAATTTGCGTGCGTTGTGTTACGGTACAGAGTAGTGTATGTAAACAACCGCAAATCGCAGTTGTGCGGGGCACAATGCTACAACATTATAAATGTGAAAGTTTGTTTGTAATTTTAAAAAAATACGACTACACTACTTTTGAATGTATTCATACCGATAAATCGCCGCAATTATTGACATATCAGTATTTCTTTTAGATTTTTTAACGGACGATTTGGTCTTTTGTAAGGATAGTTGATTTTATTACTACTTCTAAATTCCTACAAATAGTCACAACATCGGTTGACGGATATACCAAGCCACCTTTATCTTCTAACTTTATGAATTTGTTACTCGAGCAGTCAGTGCTATCTGCAAGTAAAACCCTGATGCATGTGTCACATTTTAATCTTTTAATTAAGCCGTGAATTATATATCCAGCTTTATAGCTGATGGTTTGTACGCTAAATTCAGACAAATTTCCAACTACAACATCTATTTCTTCATCAAATATTACCATTCCATACATAGTATTAATATTATCCTCGTCATCTTCTTGTGATTGGGCTTCAAGGGTAGAGTTAATTGCTTTTATGGCAGATGAGCATGTTAAAATTGACACTTTTAAGTGCTTTACAGTTGCCTGTCTTTACGTCTCTTAATTCCGATTTAATCATTTTGTTTTGTATACAGCTTGAAACTGACGTGCTGTTGGATTTGTTTTACATCCTCCATGGCTTCGAAATTGACCAAAAAGAAGTTCAAGGTGATTTTGGCTTATTTTATAAGCAGGAAAATACATCCGTTTTCTGTCTTTTTCTACTAGCTGCATGTACAGTAGTTTTAGACTTTTGATGCAGGTTAATAATCCAATGAAACTGGTTTTTCGAGATGAATTGACGACTGGTTTTCCGTTTCACAATTTTAAATTCATTAGGTAATTTTCAGCCATTGTTAAGAAGTCAAAAATTTGAGCTTTGTATGCACAAAGAGGCTTTGTCTAATGTATTTGTGCCATGTGTCTGGAGTTCAACACGTCAAATAGATTATTGATTAGTTTTAAAACTTTTACAGAAGTATCAACATCCTCGAATCCTACTAATTTTAATTCAGCACAAAACGTAAGTGCATCAGCAACACCATTGCTAAACAATTGAGACACCGGCCCGACCTTCATTTCATTTTCAGATTTTTGCATGTACATTTTAATTTCAAAACTTCACACGACTCTTTTGTAAAATCGGGCTCGGAATCTACAGCTTCATACCACCTCCTAATCGTTCTAATATGAAGCAAACATAATTGAAATTTTCGCCGAACATATTCGTACGCTTTTGGTGAGTAAAAGTGCAATGTACATGCAAAGGATCTTAGATTTGGTGGATATTTGTCAGTGGACGATTAATGACTGTAACGCTTGAAAATATCACCGACTCCCAAATTTTCTAAATGAGTAACATGATCAGCATTTACAAATTTTTCTTCACGTAATTCTTTTAGGATATCCTTCGAATCAATAATTTTTTTTACGATACCGACTATTCTTTTTGTGGAGAGTTCTAATTTTCTTGTTTTTCTGCTGGATCTGGGATTTATAACTTTCTAGTGGTAGGTGCAATTTAAGCTTTCGTGGTGTCTAGACGTATTTTATAGCCTTGTCCTGAAAAAAAAAGGATTGTTATTAAACATTACCTCATCTTAGTACCGATAGTAGATAGCATCCAGAAGAATACATTAACTGGCTATCCTACCCTCCAACTGGAACACGACAATGTCAAGAACTGCCGCTTGGCAGAGAGAACAGATAAGGTGATATCTGGATACCTGGGCGAGTTCTAAATTTAAAAACACACATAACGGTAAACATAGAAAGCTTTTTTTTCGTGAATTTCGTGAAGTCCGGTATCTACACCGCGCATCTTCTCGTAAGTTTCGTGCACTATTGGGATAAAACCAGAAAATTCTAAATTCGGGCAATATACGACCTGTATTGGAATGAGTGATGAGTGTGGGCCGATATACAGCGGTTCGTCACGCAACTCATCCTCGACGGTAGTTATAAGCTAAAGGAATGGACTTCTCCAATTTCTTAGGCTTCCTGAAAGCCTGGGAACCTAGCTGTTGTTGGCAGGCGAGACCGATCGCGCCCCGGATCGTACGGTGCTGGCTCGTAACTCCAATCTGCAAGCTGTTGGCAATTATTGAAGTGTTCATGAGCTCGTTGGGCATCTTCTTAAAGCATGCCGATTTATTTCATTCGCCATCCACTTAGTGTGACAGTTTTAATATTATATTCTATACATAAGGTATAAAATGCCCAGTGACATTAGGCAAAGAACTATAATTAAAATTATATTTGTTGTACTAGCGTAGATTTTCATCTGCTCTATTCCTAGATTGTTGTTGCCTCCAGAAGCAGTTTGTGCGAGTACGACTTCCTCATTGCTTTGGTTATATCCCAACTTGCCGAGTTAATTGATGGTTATTATAGGACGAAAACTCGATCAAAGTGAGCTTTGAAACGAAACTTGGGTACTTTAGATACATTGTGAGTGGATGCGGTTTCCGTATATTGGAAAAGAATTTCAAACAAAGCTCGCTGTCACGGTCGCACTGTAGGGATGGCGTTGAAAATGTTAACAATACGGCTGTGAAGTAAATATTGCTTTATTATAATTAGAGTACACATTTACATACTTTCTTGTACACTTACACACTTGTACAATTGTAACTCTAGATAGTACATAGATTGATTTTTTTTTGATTAATTGGTTGAGTATTGGAAGTGACCAGTGTGGCACTCACGAGAGAGCTAACCGACCAGGATACTATTCTGTGCATTGGAACCAAGAAATTTTATAAAATTCGTAATGAGGCCCTTTTATAATTTTCCAAAAGATTTAATTTAATATTCCAGATTTATTTTTCCCATGTTGATCCGGGCTCCTTTGCAAAATAGACCATCTGCCTTCCTTGCCAGGCAGCTCGTAAAAGGCGAGCATAGGCTTACCATCACTAACAACGTGACATTCGACTTGGTGGCAGAGTTTCGCAGCGACTCGCCCGGATCGTCACGACGTGTTCCGGTTCGGAGGGTAAGGTAGCCGGTAAACTTACTTTTGCTCGAGGCCTAACATCCCGACCTATGGTTAGCCACGCACCATTATTTGGTGTCTCTAGGCAGCGTGAATTTCTTTCCATCAGGAAATCCGTCTGCTTGTTTGCCTTTTTATAACATAAAAAAAGCTTTTCCTAATGAATTAGTTAAATAAAGGAATTACGACATACCTAAGTTATGAACTTAAATATGAGTCGATTACAATCAAACCGGCAATCTGTATATGGACGCCATATACAGATTGCCGGTTTTGATTTCAATCGACTCTTATTATAGAACAGAAATAAACAATAAAAAGTAGTTTTTGTCTGATACAAAGTAATGAAAACAGAAAACCACAAACAGAAATCAGTAGTTATATGACAACACAAATTGTTTATTGTCGATGCTCAGTATTAAAACAAGGTAACACATGGAAACACATTGTACAATACAAACACAACAATAGGTAGTCACTTTGCTTGTCTTATTTTTTGCATTTTTTCTTGACATTGTCTCTACATTTTCTTATAACAGGTAACACAAAATCGTCTAAGTTTTTTTGAACTGGCTCCGTTTTTTTATTAATTCGTGCTTACGTCGTCTTAGCCGTAATTTTAGTTCTCTCAAATTATCTTTTTTCTAGTTCTGGACTCTTTGAACTAATGAGATATCGAACGAGTAGTTTTCTATAATCGGCTACTGTAATATTTTTCTTTTTGTTTTTTTTTATACATTATTAATGCATTAACCACTGCAGTATCCAAGAGTATTTTAGTTCAGTAGAAATCTAAGAGAATGTATACTCTTAAAACAGGAATCGTTTTTAAGAGAATAATCACGATGAGACCGAATCAATCATAATCACTGTCACTGTGTTCACAGGTGATTTGATCCTCATCATCTTCGTCATCGGAACTGTCACAATATTTGAATTGAACTGAATTATTCAGTGTTTTCGTAAAAAGTTTCCTGGGAAACTTTAATGCAACTGATCAAGAGATCAGATGTCAGCTACAACTTGCTTAACCCTAGAAAGATAACCTAATTCTGTTGTACATAAAAGACAACCATACGCTTCGGAGGCGCATGATATTTTAATATCATTTTTAAACGTTATACGTATCTATTATATTTAGATACATAATTATGATGATGCGTAGTTAAAGCGGTCTACACACCAAAGCCGCTGACCCGGCGGCACAGCCCGGCGGCTTAGTGCCGGCGGGTTAACCCGGCGGCTTCAGAATGTCCAAGCCGAACGACTTTGCCGGCGGCAATACCGGCGGCACGACAGCCGCGGCATGTGGTGTTCTAGTAATTGCCAAATAGTCGTAGAGATTGGACGTTTGTGTTGCGAATAATTCAGAAGTAGTATTTTCAGATTGACATGGAGGAGGACGA
>NJDC01002192.1:5053-21465 GCA_002245475.1 Calephelis virginiensis | reverse complement strand
CCGGCGATCCGTGCCGCCGGGTCAGCGGCTTTGGTGTGTAGACCGCTTTATGAACAACTAATAAAAAACCTTTTTAGTGAGATTAATATATTTTATAAACATTACACTTAAAATTACAAACCTTTAGAAAATCAACAAAATCAACAGTCTTATGTTTCCAGATCACAAAATAATATATTTTTACTCTAACTATATTATTCTTAATTATATGATCAACTACAATTAGTTAGTCAAAGCTATTAGTAATTTGGCTTAAAATTTGGCTTAGAGACATTCAACACAAACATCATTTTTATGTTCGCCACAAACAGTTTTTTTGCAATTGGTGTATATCATGTTTTTGACATTCTTTTTTTTTACTTGTACAAAAGGCACAATATCGTCGTTTTTTAGCTGGAGGTTCTTCTTTGTCATCTGCAGAATTCTGTACAACTGGTTTTGGTAGAATATTTATGATATTGTTTCGCACATGCTTTGCCAAAATAGGTGCTTCAAGTCTTTCCGTCATCCACGGTTCAGATAACTGAGTGCTTAATTTTTTCATATATTCCCTTCTTCTTAGAGGCTTTTCTCCTTTCGCAAGGATGTTGTGACAATATATGACATATGAATTGACGAATGTCATGTTCAGTATGCCATAAAACGTGGTCATTGGCCATCTATTGGTTTTTCTTGAACACGACATTGAGGAACACATTTGATCAAATGTGTCCACTCCGCCTTTGGTCTGATTATAATACATTATAATTTCGGGCTTACCGGTTGCTGGATTGATCACACCTTCTTCATCTCATGATGACAGCAGGTAAACCATCTTAGAGGGTTTCAGCTTATACGAGACTAGGGTCAAACATCCATCGTAGCAGAACATTGACGTGCCTACGGATCGAGACCGAGTGTTTTTCAATTCTTCGGGGATCTCCCGTTTATTGGATCGTATTGTGCCGACCAGGGTTAACTTGTACGGTGCCTGAAGTAAGGATTTTGCGAGAGGAACCGATGTAAACCAGTTGTCACATGTAATATTTCGGTTTGTACCATACAGGGGCCGAGACAACTCCTTTACGTAATATTCACCTTGTGACAACCCATTAGTGCTGGTGGCTCTTCCAATATATGGTATTGCATTGAGCATATACTTTGTACCACTGTCGCACAACATGGGTCATCAGGAAATCAAAACGATCCCTACTCATTACCGCCACGTACCGTGTTCCTGAAAAACTACTATCGAACAGCTCATCAGTAGACAAATGGTTGTCTTTCAATGCTGCATTCATGGTCAATATCCCTTACAACGCTCGGACTTCTGTCACAGACGTATCTCTAAAAGTGGCTTTCGTCACTCGACACACGGTATCTCGACGTTTTACAGAGATCTCAACATTCGTTCAACGAACAATCTCGTCCAGTATTTCGTCAGTAACAAACAAATTGAAACATAATATTGGGTCACATATATTTCGACACATACGCGCTGGACCTCTGTTTGTGCGAATCATATTTATGGCGGATATCCTACCGCGACTTTGTCCTTTTGCTGTGGACCAACAATGTTGATTCTTGCCTCTAATCACACGGCGATGAGGAATAATTATACGGCGGTCACGGCGTGATGTGTCTGAACTTGCAGTGGGCTCAAAGAAGCGGGCGGACTTATATTACCTTCATTTTGTGTTGCATCCAATTCTTCTGGTATCTCGTTATCGATCAACTCGTCTTCAAAATCACTCTGTGTATCATCTTCACTCACATGATCTTCTGTTTCACTGTCACTTTCCTGATGTCCAGCATGCTCGTTCTCTTCATTTTCAGAAATCAATCTAGATATTGCATAATCAGATAGTTGTAGTCTGTTCGTCATGATAAAGGTGATAGTATTTCTACTAAAACAAAATAAATAAAATAAAAAAAAAAAATAAACAAATAAATAAACAAAACCAATATCTTACTTTTACTAGAAATCACACAAAAGATAACCCATGCGCCTCCGGAGCGCATCACCCGGTTATAACTGCAGAAATAAGGTACTTACCATGTAAAACCAGCTGTCCCACGACGCTGGGCACCGACGACTGGGCTGACAAAAAAGGATAGCTAGACACGCGCGCTCATTAGAAAGAGACAGAGTTTTCAAACCGACGCGAGCGCCTTAGAGGCGTAGGTTATCTTTCTAAGGTTAAAATATCTCTATTGCAGTCAACTCTTAAAAATTTTAAGCGATACGCGATATTTTCGGATATGTTTATTCCGTGCTTCAACAGCTTCCTCTGATAGCTGTTCGATAAATACAATATTATTTTGGATATTATTTGAGCTCATGTATCAAAATCTTGCGAACTGGAGATGACATGGGATGCTAACCATATACGAGTAGTTCCACGTACAGTTTGGCAGTTGTGTGAGCAGTCATCTAATTTCGCAGGATCAATATCATATCCGCTTGATATCACTTCAAGAATGACTTGGAACCTTTTTATCAAATCTATATTTATTCCAGTAATCCGAGACAAATATTCAGGATTGTGAAAAATTCTTTTCGACGTATTTCCGCCGTTACTATTGCCATAACCGACTTCGGGTATGTTAACAAGAAGGCCCGTCTTTTCATTGAGTATTTCTGTATTCCCTGTTTTGTTTGTTGCATAATATTTTAATATTCTGCCGTTCGGGCTTACCAGCTCTGTGAGAGCGTTCTTTTTTTACGCCAGATGCAATAATAGCTCAAAGAAACGAATCGCGCGTAGAATTGAGAGTCCGAATGTCAGAGACTGTTTATAAACATTGCCTCTTTCAAGTTTGTTGAAGTCTTAAGATGTCTGTCCACATAAATAACATCTTATTGTTGAACCCATATCCGTCGCAACATTGCACATCTATCCATCTAGACCATCTAGACATCTATCTATCTAAAAAAAAAATGTTGCTCGGGGTAGGATATGTGCCCGGTTGGCGATAGGCTTGTCACCTATCACATTGTGGGACTTAGTGTCTTCGGCTAGTCGTGGTTGTGCCTCTGCCTAGCTCTTCGGGGATAAGGGCGTGAATATACTTTATCTATCTAGACCTTTGTAAGTGAAATGGTGTGATTTATTTTAACGGAATCTTCCATACCAGTTATTTGTTTGAGATTTGTTTTCTTGATGATGTTATTTTCGACTTAGGTGTTGTCTTCCTTTGTTTCTTGAAATAATCGAGTCCGGATAGGACGACAGAATCTCACTGAAGAAGGCACTAGATTTTGCTATATTTTTTTTGTCCTCATTACCAAAAACAAACATTGCTACAGGTACAAGAGAACTTAAAAATATCTTGGCGTTATCGTCGCCAGTGTTGGCAAATTATTGCTTAAACTCCAGATCCATCTCAGCCCCATTTTGATATTAATGTAATATGTTCTTTCTCAAACTCTGATAATGTATCAATCACTTCATTTAAATACTCAATTAGTTACACAGACGTATGGTTCAATAAAGCTTTAAGTTTCACTTCAAAAGTAACTTTTATACGCTCTTCGGCGAGAAATCACTCTTTTTTCGCTTTTGTAAATGCGAGTAGCAAGAATACATTTTTTCGGCCACCTTGTATTAATTCCCACTGCCTTCTTATAAAATTACCTTTTACAAATAACTCTAATGCTTGTTGTGATTTGTTGACGATATTGCTTTACGAAACTTTCTAGCTCTGGTAAGCGTTGACATTATTATTTTCTTCATGATCTTAGACGAGTCAATATTTCTACGAGGCTTGCTTCGATCACACAGTCCTTCGATTTTTTTTTGTTGGTCGGCCTTTTTTGTGGGTCCTAGTAGTAGTAGGTAGTAGGAATACATTAAGCTATTTCATATTAGTTTCTTGCTGCCGACCATCTCTCTTTAAAACTGGCCTTAAAAATTTAAAAGAACGCGTAAAAAACTATTGTTTCTTCCGGTCGACGTTATGGTTAAAACATGTTTACTGCCCTTTTGCGCCAAGACTTGACCAAATCTGGCTTTAAATTTTGTTGTTTGAAAGTTATTTGATAGCTGGTTTAAGAACGTTGGCCAATATAAGTCATCTGATAATGTGTTGCTCTCATATTTTTTTTCCGAAATGATTCTGTTTTTAATTATGTAAATTATTGTGTCGATATTTAATTTTTTCAGCAAATCTTTTTCGTGTTGTGTCTTTGTGAGGGACAGTATTATTACATCGTATTTTTTTTTGTAAATAAAACAAAATTTCTTTCGCATGGATTGAAGACTTTTCGTATAATCTCGAAAATATGTGTAACTCGCAGAATATCATTATTAGCAAAATTCTGTAGTCAGGCAATTGGCATTTATTCATTATGTAAGCTGCAACGTATCGTTTTGCCTCATTATGAATTATATTTTGTTTGTAACTCACACTTCGATTCGTAAGCTGCATAATGAAATTATCAATAATAAAATTAACATTATATTTTCTTGTAAATTATCTTTTTTGACAGTTACAAAAGTAAGACAAAAATTGGAATAACCTATTGTCATCCTCCACACTGTTGGTAAATAAAGTGAAGTGAATTTAAATTACTTACCAAAAGAGTCTTGTATTCATTTTGTAACTGGACGAAGAGGGACTAGTGCTAAGAACACCATTGCTTCTAATGCTGCAAAAAAGTTCTAAAGGTTCCTGATTTTTAAAAAAAAACACATTTCTATGAAAGTCTTAATATAATATGCCCAATTTGAAGCATATGGCTTTTTTTTCATGTGGTCTTTCGGTCTGGTGTTGGACATAAATTCTTCAGGTCCCGGGTACGATCCCCGGTCTGGCAATTAAAAAAATGGAAAATGTGTATTTTTATTATATTTATAAAATAACATTTCCCGGGTTTGAAAATGTGCCCCGTTAGCGATAGGCTTGCCACCTATCACCTATGACTTAGTTCCTTCGGCTAGTCGTAAGTGCTCTGGATGTGCCTTTGCCTCCCGTTCGGGGATATAGGGTGGACCTCTTGTAAACAGATTATTAGTTAAAATGACACGGATGGACTCGTAAGATACAGAAAAGTTCGATATGAATAAGATTTAATAGTTTTTAGGTTTTGTTAAAAAACATTCCGCCACATATGTTACCACGCTTTTAACTTTAGTAAATGGTAGTTTTTCTGTACCAACAAATCTGAAATGAGTAACAACTAACAATATAAAAATTTCATTCTTTAGAAATTTTGTTGGGATTAATTTTAAGTTAATGTAGATTTTAAATACTTCAGCAAAATAAAATAAAAACAAGGATATTATTATAATCTTCTTGCCTTTTCCGATCCCGTGGTAGTTTAAAAAAAAATTAGACGCGCACAAATACCCCATGTATGGTTCAAGTGAATAGAGTTTTTATCTGATTCTGATTTTTTTTATAATATAGAACTCATTACAAAGGATCTATAAATAATTAATGATCGCAACAGTTTTAAAAAGGGTACAATTCATTTTTAATGCATATGTATTTAATAATATCTTTTCCACATTTTATTCCAGCGTAAAGTTATGGGATGATGACAGACGTAATGGTGACAAAAAGTACTTTTTTCATGAAATAATCGTTTGGCCGTTTTTTCAAATATGTATAGCTTTTAATACCAACTTCAATGTGAATTAAGCTGATTTGTTTCTGTAGACATCATTTTGATGTCAAACAAAAATATTTTTGAAAAAGTTATAGGCCTTTGGGCTTTGTTTAAATTTAGAAAAAGCTATAATAACTTTTCTTTTGGTTGAAACCTCATTCCTCTTGGTCTTTATTTAAATTTTTATTGTATTTTTTTAACACGTTAAACGCCAAGCAATAAATGATAGTTAGTCATTTGGGCCACAGGGGACACCGGTGGGCCACTCTGTATTGAACTGTTCAGGCCACGGGGGACACCCGTGACCGGAGCGAGGTGTTCACATCAGGCGTTGATTACAAGCCACGGGGCATTAATATTGAATGAAAACAGTAAGGATGTGACCCGCGTGGCGCTGTGCAACGACCAAAACAGCTTGGTTTTTTAATATTTAGGAAATATGAAAAATTACAGCAAATTTCTAAGTAGATGTTAGGGGTGCCCTAAAACAGAAATAATAAAAATTTGTAATTTTTCTTGTGTTTATTTATGTATAAAAATGGCTAACAATTAAATGACCTAGAAAATGTTAAAATAGAATAAAATAAAAAAAAATGGACTTATTATTAGTGAAGTTTATTGAAACAGGGCAAGCAAAGTGATGGTTTGGAAGGACATTGTTCGCAATAAGTTACCACTTTTTGTGACTTATTTTTAGCAATCTTGCTACCCATGGTTGAAGCTATCTCTTTGTAGCACTGACGACAAGTTCTTCTAGCTGCTCTTTCCATACCATCTCTTTTTGATAAAATATGTTTTAATCTTATCGGTCTTACTAGGACTTCAGGTTCGTGTAGTTTCTGACATAGATGCTCCAATAACTGTTTTCTGAAATCTACGATTTGAATGTTTTTTTTTGTTACATTTTTATACAAGGTCAAAGCATTAACAATAGCAGTATTCAATAGAAGATCTATCGCCAGTTTCTTTTACCATTTAACCGACTTACGCAAAGGTGTAGAATAGGCAGCCATTTGGTCCGACAAATCAACGGCCCCTTTTGCTCTGTTATAATCACATATAATTTTAGGTTTTGAAACTATTTTTCCACGTTTTTTTACTGTATGGAATGCCGTAGAGTGCTTTGTCGACAAAACAAGAACTTCCCTCTTATCTCGCCATTTCATGACAGTTATACCATCTGTGCTTTCCCTTGCTATATATGCTCCCTTTTTGAGCTTAGTGGAAATAACTCTCTTTGGTAGATGTTTCCTGTTTTTTCTTAGTATGCCTACTAAGTGGGTTTCCTTCTCGAGTTTTCGAGCCAATTCTATACTTGTGTACCAATTGTCTGTATAAAGTGTGTGACCTTTATAAAAGAGATCACACTGCATAGCTCCATGACCACATTAGATAGGGTATTGTTTGTGGTTTCATTGTTTTTGCCGGCATATACGTTGACCTTGTACGTATACCCGGGAACAGTGCACAATTTAAATTCCTTTATCCCGTACTTGTGTCTTTTTTGCTTGTTGTATTGTCTAAAAACAATTCTTCCACGAAATGGGACGACACTTTCGTCGATGCACAAGTCTTCAGCAGGGGTATAGTTTTTTTGAAAATTCTCATTCAAATCATTCAAAAGCTTACGTATACGATAAAGCCGATCTAATTTATAAAGTTCATCATCGGTAGAAAAATGCAACATTTGTAGCAGCAGCTCAAAACGATTGCGTGAAATAATCGTTCGGGGAAATGACTGACATATTACTGGGTCTTTAGACCAATAGTCCGCTATTCTGGGAAGTTATACAATACCCATGAACAATAATAACCCGAAAAACTTTTTAATTTCAGTGGATTCTGTGGGAATCCACTTACGAAGCCTTGCAAATTTAGAAGCTTCATTGCTATGTGCAATTTTTTCTAAAGCAAATTTGTTAGTTCATTCAGCTATGAGATCAAAAATTTCATCCGACACCATTAGTTTATAAAAAGCTGCAGGTGATTCGTGACACATGCTAATGCGAAGATGAGGTGTAAGGCCAGGATTTTCAGTAAAAGGTATGATACTTCTTTGGTTACCTTTGGGTGCTGTCCATACTCCTGAATATGGTGTATTACCTAAAGTAAAAAAAGTATCTTCACGCCCATATCCCCGAAGAGGTAGGCAGAGGTACAACCAAGGCACCCACGACTAGCCGAAGACACTTAGTCCCACAATGTGATAGGTGGCAAGCCTATCGCCAACCGGGCACATTTCCAATCCCGACCAACATTTTTTTTAATTATAAAATTGGAAAAACCCAATTTTCTTTTTGTTGGCCGACCCGGGATTCGAACCCGGGACCTCATGCAGTCAAGTCCAACACCCGGACCGCTAGACCACAGAGGCGACCACAGAGGCGTGTATTACCTGCATAATGAAATATTTATTTTTTATGAATACAAAGTCAATAATTTTAGGGATTATTTGAAAAGTTTGTAATGAAATGCAAAGTTATTTTATTTCATCTTTTAAAACACAAGCATAACATGACCCTTGTATTTTTTACATAAAGAGTTGAATATAGGTATTGTACCCAGAACTTGTGAATCAATTATTAATTATTAGGTATATGTACTATAATTATGTCTACCTATATGTTTACATTATCTACGTATGTTTATGTTCATGTATATCATACATATATGTATATATTTATACATATATTTTTTTAAGTATTTCATAGTCAACAATGTTCATGTTAGTGATAACGTTTTGTGTACAATCAAGATATTATTATTATAGGTACATTACTAAAAAAAATATTAAAAACAATATTTTCCTTGCAGTTGGGTAAAAAAATAGTAGTAAAATAATAGTTTATGTTAAATTAGCTCTAAAACAAGAGTTGTATAAACTATTGAAATAAACAACTCAAATAACTAACCTCTTAAATAGTTAAAAATAAATTGCTTACCTGAAATAACAGGGGTAACCCTAATTTTTTATAATTTTCGGCATCGCTTTCTTCACTATCTGACAGTATCACACAACGATGTCGCTTTTGCTGTGATGGTCGGACTATCAGTTCGTCATCAGAACTGAGGTGGAAGCTATCGTTTAAAATATTTACTTCTAAATTCTCAAGTTGCGTTATATCTTCTTGGGTTAAATCAAAGTCTTCAAAGTAATGATCCATTATAATCACACCAATTTTGCGTAAATTCGCCAAAAAGAGAACAAAACATCAAAACAACAACCCTAAATAATAACACGTGCGCGTGTTCTAGCGGGAATTACTTACAACTCCGGAGAATTTGTGCGCGGGGTGGGTAGTATCGAGATTTTGTATCACCAGGCCACGGGGGTCACCTGTGACCCATTACAAGTTTCCTTAAGGAAACATCCCTAAAAAGTATTTAAATCAAATTAAATATGCAAATTTAGTCACTTTTTATTGTTTTGTGTTGAAATTAACTTTAGCGAAAAATGATGGAATTGATGATTTACACTAAGCCTGAACGGGTTAGCCTGAATCGCCCACCGGTGGGCCGCGTGGCGTTCAACGTGTTAAATATTTTTATGGATGCAGGACTTATTAGAAGGTATAGAATATAAACAATAACCTGTATGCCTTTTTTAGTGATTGCTGACATTCTATCAGAATGTTTAGTTGACAGCATCATCACATACCGCTTATCGTTCGAGTTAATTTTTTTATACCGTCCTCGTTTTCCATAGCCTTGAAGTTTCCTTTTTGGAATTTGGCTTCTACCATACTATTAGGCAAATCTTTTCGGTTTTTCCTAATAGTCGCAATCAAGTGCATTTGATGTTTCAGTAAATTGTAAGCCAATTCTAAGCTTGTATAACAATTGTCTGTTGCAAAGTGTGCCCATAGTGGCCACAAACAGATATTATCACTTTAGTATTCGTGATGTTCATTGTGTCGATATTTTTAATGCTATACAATATAAAAACTTTTAAACCATATTTTTGGCGATTACTTTTGTTGTATTGCCTAAATACAATACGTCCTCTGAATGGCACCTGATGTTGTCTACACAAGTATCTTCTTTTGGTGAATAATATTTTTGGAATTTTGACCATGTCTATAATTGGCCTTATCCTAAAAATTCGATCAGATTTATTTGCTGTTTCATTTTTACTAAAATGTAAATACTGTAAAATAATTTGTAGATGGGAATGTTTGCCTTAATATTTTCTCTTTGATCCAGTAATAACTTAGCTTTGGGAATCTTACAAGACCCATATACAAAGTAAGTTCAAAGAAACGTTTAATTTCATGTTTGTTAGTTGGTTTCCAAGCATGAGATCTTAAAAGGTTTTAAAATTCGCAATTTCGCCTTCAATATAGTAGATTCGCCTTTAATGTAGTAGACATTTCTACTTGAAGCTTCCGTGGTCGCTTATGTGGTCTAGCGGTTCAGTTGTTGGGCTTGACTGCATGAGGTCCCGGGTTCGAATCCCGGGTCGAGCAACAAAAAGAAAAATTGGGTTTTTCCAATTTTCTAATAAAAAAAATGTTGTTCGGGATAGGATATGTGCCCGGTTGGCGATAGGCTTGCCACCTATCACATTGTGGGACTTAGTATCTTCGGCTAGTCATGGGTGCCCTGGTGGTGCCTCTGTATACCTCTTCGGGTTCTTCCGTAAAAGGTATGTTAGACGATTGATGACTTCTAGGGCGAGACCATTTCTTTGACATAGAGCCTAAGGTGGGTATACTGCTTGTCACGTAATTTCTTATCGAGCCAGACTCACCCTCGCTCTCGCTTCGGATAATTAACCGTCTCCGCCTTTTTGGGATGTGAAACTGTTCTTCGTTTGAATTCGACTACTATAGATATAATTTACTGTCTTCTTCATATCGCTTATTGTATTAATTGATTGATCACAATACTATTCTCAAGTAATGTTACTGCCCGCAAATCTTTCTGTTTAAATTCAAAATCTTCCAACATTTCCATTTTAAATAAATACGTGCCCGCCGCCGGCGCCGCGCCGTGCCAGAGCGCCCGCGAGCCGCGAGCGAGGCCGTCTAGATTGCCCTTGAACAAATACGGACCACCCGTAGAGTGCCCCACTGTTTTTTGCGTTAACGACGCGCGCGCCGTGTTCCACTTAATCGGTTCTTGTGACTCAAGTTTGTTTTGAAAGGTTGAAAGTGTTATATTTATTTAGTTTCCTATGAAATTAGCTAAACAATGTTATCTTTCTTTTAACAGATTACGGCTCTGGTTTTGAGTTACACTGTGTTGAAATTAAGATAACGTCTTTTTAAGAGCTAGTGTTAAGCTCAATACCTCAAAAATGAAAGCGATGACCTATGATTTTTAAATTATGTTATTTAGATAGTAGTTAATATGAAAAGAAATGAAACCATACACTCGCCCATACATATTTATGTATGTACAGGCCTCTTAATCCTTACCATTATCGGCCGCCATGAACAATAATACACCACATGCAACCGCATACAAGGCTAATTAAATATCGAAAATTATTGCATTATTATTGCATTTTAACTTGTAATTTACAATAAAACAATAAATGATTACCTGATGTAACTTCTAAATAGCATTTACTACGAAAATATTGTCATTATTGATCAAAAATGATGCAATAATTTCGATGTTTTGAGCGCCAAAATGTATCCACCGTATCTTGTAAAATTTTTCTACGAGATAGTTATTTACATACCTTCTTGGAAAAAATTCACGTACCCTGAGACACAATAATACACAACACAATTACTTTTTGTTCTTTCTAATGGCCACAACACGTGCACAACACAATTAAACCCGACACAACGACGACGGAATGTCACGAAACGAATAACCAAAAAGTATTTGTTTTTTTTTTATGGCATGGTAACTCGGCTGGGATTAATACCATAAACAATATATTCTAGAATCGACTAAATGACACAGACTAAGCAAAATGCAATACACTGACGATATATTTGTGTTTATCTGTGGCAGGGGCAGAGTTAATCACTACTTGACACGGGCACTTTGAGCGTACTTTTCTTTTCTTTGTCAAGTAGTGCATGACGCGGGCAATCTGCGCTATTTTTTCTGTCAACTAGCGGTTGACGCGGGCACTTTAAGCTTTAATTTTTGTCAAGCATTACATAACAGGGGCACTCAAACGGTATGTTGTGTTATGTTCATAATACTAATATTCACTACTGTACGCTCAATATCATACTAATAATGTAATTGATGCGAACTATTATATCAACACACGCTATTATACAAACAATAACTGAGGGGCGCGGTGACCGCGGCGTCGTCTTTGTTACGTGTAGACGAAAGAAAAGAAAAGAAAGAAGTGAGGGGGCCATATCTGCCGAACATGTAGGTTGCTCGTTGGTATTGTTTAGCGATTGGTCAAGAATTTTTTCATAATGATGGCCTTGTGTGAAGTCACATTATCGTGGTGCAAAACCCAAGAATTTTCTTTCCACAAATCTGGCATTTTTCGTTGAATTTGCTCTCTTAAACGCCGCATAACGCACAAACAATATTCTATAATTACCGTTTGACATTTCGGCAATAAATCCGAGTTCACAACACCGCGATGGTCAAAGAAAATACTCAACATGATTTTAACTTTTGAACGAGTTTGGCGTAATTTTTTCGCCACTTGAAAATCGCCAACCCCGAACTCGTAAATCCATGTCGCGTCACCAATGACAATGTGTTTCATGAATGTCTGGTCGAATTAGACTCGTTTTAGCAAGTTTTCGGCTATTGTCATATGATTGAGATTTTAAAGAAAATTCTGTTCTTTTCGGACCAGTCGTGCGTCAACATTTTTCATGCCCAAAAGATTATTTAAAATGATACGGATTGGCACGTGAGATACAGAAAGCTTGGCGACTATCTCTCTTAAAGTTGAATGACTACTTTCTATCACCGTTTCCTTCAATATTGCGATGTTTACTTCAGTTGCAAGATGACCTATCAAAGCGAGGAAAATCTTCCATCACATCTCGACCGCCTTTTACCGCTTTGTTCCACTCATAAGCACGAGTTTTTAATTATCGATCGATATCGGTCGATTCACAGCAATCCTTTTGTAATATTTTTCACACACGAAACTCTGTCTGCAATACAAAATTTAATGCAAAGTCTTTGTTCGATGTTTTTGTTCATTATGAAATTTGCAATACGCTCTAAATATAACTTAAAATAGCACTTTACTACAAATTACAAACTAACTGAAAACTTCGCGCCAAAATAGAAAACAGTTGTGCCAATCTAACAATAAAAAAACTAAAATATTGAATTGGAACCATAAACAACTATTCTATTTCCGTTACTTATTTGACAGAACGTATGTCTTACTTGTAATTTTAGGCCCTTTTGTTGTTTCATTTGAAAAATTAGTATTTACCATTAAAATATTTGCTGGATTTTCTTCTGCATGGGATAATTCGCTTTTGGACAACAAAAGTTAGTTAAACATATATAGACAAAGGAAGTATTTTGCTTTCTGTTAAAGAAAACATATTACACTATGAAAAGGATTTTCTTGCAGAAAAGTATAAATAGTAAAATAAAAAATATGTATTAAAATGTGTACAGTTAATTAATGTTTTTTATAAGTATGTTAAACCTAATCAAGTTTATCACTATCTGGTAGAACATTTAAGTATGCTTATTTTTTGTATGTTTATATTTGTTTTTAATATATGTATATAGTAACCCTTGTGGTCTTCACTTCTTGAGGTTCCAAAGTTTAATTTCGATTCCTGGGTCGGGCAACAAAAAAAGTTAGAAAATATGCATTTGCAATTTTCTAATCAAATTAACGTTGCCTGCGATTGGATATAAGTACGGTTGGCGATATGCTTGCCACCTGTCACTTTGTGGAACTCAGTGTCTTCGGCTAGTCGTGAGTGCTTTGGCTGTGCTTCTGCCTTTCACTTTGGAGATATGAATATGGATGGAAGATACTAAAATGGTTTTTGGATGTTAATTGTGGCCAACTCTCAGATGTGGAGGGAACATCAATACTCATGGAAATTTCTATAGTATTAAAAGGAACCTCTATATTAGCTCAGTCTTAATTCTGTAGGTAATGTTCCTTCGTCTCATAACAAACTAAAACAAACATGTTAAAATTAAACAACAACTCTCATTTAAAATACACTTTTATTAGAAAAACAGTTTTTTATTATAAGTATGTATTTATTCGTTTATACTCCATATTTTTCTCCAAAGACATTATGTTTAATGTTATTTCTTATAATAACAGACGCAGTACCATATAGATCCGCAATCTTGATTATCTCTTTTTTTTATGGTATCTGTACCCTCCTCTGATGGCTGTGACACAAACGAATTAATGTGTTTTTTCACATATCATTTGATAGCTCCCAACAGCAAAGAATGAAAGTGCGCATTACAACTGAACAATAAAGAATGTAGATATAATGTAGGATTGTTATCTACATTTATTTATTAGTATAAAATATATTTGTAAGTTATAATGAAGGTTATAATAAAAAACTTGTATAGCTTTAGATGTGTTAATGCGGTCATAAAAGAGAAATCTTAGATACATACCTTACTCTAGCAGTTAATTCCCTTCGATGATGTTGTGGGCTTTTAATCAAAACTTTAATATCGTCCATCGCTTGTTAAATAGGTTCTACCAATAAAATATAACAGTCAATATTTTTTTTAATTTGATTTTAAAATGGGCATTCTGGTACTTTGACGGCTTTTTATTATGTCAACAGCATTATATTCTTGTAATATCGCACTTAATGTAAAATAACGAGCCTAAGCAATTAAGATTCAGTTAGGCAACTGAATTTTTGACAGATGAATCTGTGTTTGTAAACATTCGAGGTTTAAATTACTTTACACAATGTCGACTTAATATTTTTAATGTAGAAAATACTCCTTTGACCCAGTTGGCCTCGTTATTGTTCCCGACGGTGTGGCGCTACTAGTACTTTTGAGTTTTACAGAATACGTTATTGAAATGTCTTCACGGATTATGCTTTTGAGTTTTTATAATAACCCTATAACTCAACAGAAATGAAGTGAAAGCATTCTCAAATTTTCCGCTGTGGGATTGGTATTACAGGAATGATGTTTTATTATCGCACCGAAATAATTTTCTAAAGGATCTTGGTTTAGGTGCCGCATCCATATTGAAGAAATGTCAAACCAATTTTTTAAATTTGAGACAAAATTGGAACACTATCCCAATGGACATGTCGCCACCCAATTTTGTAACATGGGTAAAGTTTAACATTGCCGTTGTTAAGCAACAACAGCAGTATTCTAAAATGCTGGTTCTATCAGGAATATTATTTTCCATTATTAATTATACATAGTATTGCTTTCGTGATATGTACGATTTCGTGTACGAGATTTTATTTTCCCTTCTATTTAAGGTCTTTGGGCCACTATCTTCTCTAATATTGCATTGATTATTAGTTAGGGCTTCGCCCGTGTTTACCTCGATTTTGTACCCGCCTTGGGAACGTTCATGTTCACCGTAATAAGAACGAGCTTATTTTATTTGGTATGTGCCCAAGGCGAACAGAATCAAGTCACGGTACTCCAGTGTTGGAAAATATAAAATATCATTTTCATCAGCACATTAATTTTTAAATTGGGATGATCATCTATTCACATTAAGGGCCTCTACCATATTTGCCGTATTATTTTCTAAATGTTTTCGCTCTTTTATTATTTGTAGTATTTACTATATATATTGTTCTTAAAGCGAACACCAAATATGCTTAACAGAGCTGCAGATATTTTAAAATTCTGCATCATGTGTGGCATAGACCGATGAAAATATTCTCGTCTGAGTCACTTAAGTCTTATTTAAAATGTCCATTAACGGCCTCTACCACCCATCTGCATATTGTTGCACAGTGGCTACTATTTGCTTCAGCAGTTTTTAACTGGTGTTCATCTTGTGATAATGATTCTGGCTTATATGGTTTATAACCACATGTGTGTACGAAACTTATAGTATCTCTAAAACCTCTATCTAAGATAAACACATCATCACGTTTAAAATATTCTCTAAAAGCAGAACCGCCACTAAACAATTTAGCCAAAATGTTAACATCAGATGTAGTTTTTTGCTTTATAAGGCCCAAAACAATTAAGAATACACGATATAAGATATCACGAGCAACGATCATAGGTTCTATACTTATGGAGTGAATGTGTTTGTTTTTGAAAGGAATACTTAGAGCTTTATTGTGCATATAGGTTCCATCATATATTACAAAATAACATTTGTTCTATTTCATTAAGTCTATTTTGGAATCAATAAATTGTGATTAATTAATTATTACCTTGATAAGTGATTAATAAATAGATTTTATGGTTATACCGTAGATATAAAATAAATAGATTAAATTTCACAATAAAACTATTTTTTCCAATCTTCAGTTTATTAACTAATTAAATTGAATAGATATGAGGGCTGAGATACGCGCGGTACGGTTAAAGACCTAGATGAGAACTAAAAGGTGTAGGTGAAAAACATACGATAAAATAGATGACACTTAAAGTAACTCTGTTCGAGCGCAGCACACTAGATTTTTTGGGACAAAATCTTGGAGAACTGTTTCCTTAATGTTGTCCATCAATACTTCTTAAGTTCTCCGTGGAACATTCACCAATGTAGCAATTCCTTCATCTGAATCCCCCGTTCTTAACTTTAGCAAATATATAAGATGACCTAATGTGCCGTTGCGAATATTTCTTATCTGAGGGACTTCGTTTAATAATAAGTTAAAGGTTTCTTTTCCTATCTATCCAGAACTCAAATACCCTATCATCC
>NJDC01002191.1:0-34926 GCA_002245475.1 Calephelis virginiensis | reverse complement strand
TAAAAAATTGTATACCGTCTTCTTTTTTAGTTCGGATCTATATTTACACTGCTAATATTTTTCCACTTTTGTAGTTCAAAACCAGAGCCTACTCAATAGCCAGACTGTATTACGAAGTAGGCGATTATGGAAGCTGCCAGAAATATGTCGAACAGTATCTTACACAAAAATCCAACAATGCTGCCGCATACAAGCTTCTTGGCCAAGCGTTACAAAAGTTGGGAGATAAAGAAAAAGCATTAGAGCAATTCAAAACGTCATTGGATATTGATCCCACGCAAACCAGTACAATTTTAGATAGTAAGTATAATATTTAAATTGGTTTCTTATTAACATCCTGTTATTGTAAAAATGTAATGCTACATACAATTACGTTAGGTACACTAATATTCCAATATTTGATTCTCCTCCTCCTCTACCTCTTTTGTGCTTGTGTAAGCTACTTAGGTCTGCTCACATTGTGTATTTATTTAAAACGAGAGTTCTATTAAACTACCTATAGTTTGCAAGTGATTAAATTTTAGATAGTCAACATAACTTGTAGATTTGACGATTTGACTTGGTTTACTGCAGCATTTGGTTTTGGCTTCAAGAAATGCACAAACACTAAATATTTTCTTTGCTTACTTTTGATGATACATGGTGAGGTATAAAATTACACTATTATTATTCCTTCCCATGTGTTTACACATAACAGTAGATATTTGATTTAAATATTGACCCTTTCATACAAAAATAAATAAAAGTGATACCTCTCCTTTTGAGCATTACATGATTAATGAACAATCCTTAGTTGTAAAAACTGCTGCCAAAAAACTCAGGTGGAGTATTTATGACACTTGAATATATATTATTGCATTCTCTTTTCCTGTCTTTTTTATGTTTTAGTTTTGTCATGTTTTCAAGTACATTACCCATATGATACTATCACCACTTCTATAACAGGAATGTGTTTTTATCCAAGTGAACTAGTTAAAAGTGTTAACTAATAGTAAACTAAATGCCCCATAAGCTTGAAGAAACTATATTTGTGCCAAAAGTTTTACTTTTTTACTTAAAAAACCAGTTTTAAAAAAAGGCAGCTATAAGATGCTTTAATTGTGTAAGTGTAAACACAACAACAGAGACTATTGATTTTGTGGTAGTAGAAAAAATTACATTAAAATTCAATACAAATAGCGTTTTAGAAATAACTAAACTATATGTTTACTTACAAAAAAGTAACTCTATATATACTTGCAGGTCAGATTGTCTGTGTTAAGCATTTGTTAGCTTTATTTAAATTAGATGACAGGTACATTATAATTCTATTTTTTAAGGAGCATAGAACTTAAATGAGAAAAAAAATCTGTAACCCTAATTTTACAATTCTGTAACTTTGCAATAATGCTTACAATTTTTCCAATTCTGACAAAATACTTTGACATAAGATTCAGCATATCAATTTTTAGAAAAAATAATAAACTTAATACATAAAATGTATTCAAGAGGCATTGTAATTAGCAATTTTGTTTTTTAACCATAATGGGTACAGTCTACCTTTACATCATTTTTCAAAAGGTTTTAAGTCTTATTATGTATCTTATAATAAATATTGTGTTTTGTATTGCTTATAAGTAGAAAGTTTTGTTGCAAAATAGAAAATCTCTGGAAAAAAATAGGGGATAAATTGCTTGGTGTGTGTTTTAGCTCCTTACATATCGATCGTAAATATTACTTGTATGTAAGTATTTGAGAAATAATTGAGTTATGTTTCTGTCTACTAGTTTGGATGATACACTTTATTACCAAGGCACCCACGACTAGCCGAAGATACTAAGTCCCACAATGTGATAGGTGGCAAGCCTATCGCCAACCGGGCACAAATCCAATCCCGACCAACATTTTTTTTTTATTAGAAAATTGGAAAAATCTAATTTTCCTTTTGTTGGCCGACCCGGGATTCGAACCTGGGACCTCATGCAGTCAAGTCCAACACCCACACCGCTAGACCACAGAGGCGATTCCATACTAAAAATCGAAATTGTTACACCACAGCCACAAAAAACCTCCAAAATTACCTCTAATTTTGATCATAAATCAACATATAAAAATTGGAACAAAAATTATCCCATGTAATTATGATTCATCAGGTAGGAAACTTGTTCCAACAGATTTCTAGTTTAGATTCTGAAAGAAACACTAGCAATAATATGTTTAAATGTGTCATTAGCGAGGCATAAGCATACACCCCTAACTGAACCGACCAACAGTGAGGCTCAGGTTTAATTAATAACAGGTCAGCATATTTTGTGTGACTAACATTAAGATGTCGGAAATTCCGAATCTGGGTGTTTATATAATTATATTGGTGACTATTTAAGCACTTCTATGTATATATATCTTTGATGAACAATTATAACATTAGCATGTAATTTGCTTATGTTTTGGTTAGATTTTATTTTTGCGATTTGCCCAGACATATTTAACTATTTATTTTATTTTGTTTAATTAAAAAAAAAACAATACTTTTATGATCTACTTAATAGAGTATTACACAAGTACACAGGAGTGTATTTAAGTATAGACAGTCCACAAGTATATACATTCTATTTTCCACAGTTACTAAAAAAAGTATTATTCTCCCTAAATTGTTCATGGTTTTTAATTAACATTTATAGCAAACCTGTTGCATATTCACTACTTGCAAGTTTCAATGATTAATACTTGCAAGTTAAATCACTGTGATTCAATCTTTTGTAAACAAATTCTTGATTAGTTTATTATTTTAATATTACTATTTATCAGTAGTACCTATATGAGGCATGCTATGATATTTGCTGTTACATTTATTGCATATAAATAAAAAAAACATAGAAGTAATGCAAAGATATATCTTCTAGTTCCATATGTATATATGTCGTGGATTTCTTTGATTGAAAGTTTATGTGATTGACAAGGTTATTAGCTACATTAAATAAAGCTTTTGTCGAGATTATTAAACATTTTTAACCTTAGAGTAGAGCAAGCAAGAGTAGAGCAACATAATGTTGTGGCAAAATGTCAAAAATGTTGTAAGGATGAGTTTAAGTTACAAATTTTAAATTATAGGTATGTATAGTTTTTAGTTGTTTTGTATTTCCTCTATAAAATAGTAGTTAAGATGTAGAGAGTTGCAATCTCAATTATGTCAATGTTTTATTTCAGTTTGTGAATTGTTAGCAGATGAAAAGGTTTTGATGGAAGTTGGCAGAGCAAAATATTGGTGTGAAAAGGCAGAAGCTACATTTCCAAAACATCCTATTACTTTTCGACTGAAAGAGAGACTTCTCACAGTAGCAAATCCGGATCCTGAGGCTTTTGAAAATCTCTTACGGGCTGAGTTAGCAGCAAGACCCAAAGATGCATTGCTTCATGCTAAATTGCTTAAATGCTATCTGCAAACAAATAAATTACAAGAAGCTATAGATCACAGCTCTGATATTGAGTTTACAAAAAACTATTTTAATA
This sequence comes from Calephelis virginiensis, assembly GCA_002245475.1. Classification (NCBI taxonomy): domain Eukaryota; kingdom Metazoa; phylum Arthropoda; class Insecta; order Lepidoptera; family Riodinidae; genus Calephelis; species Calephelis virginiensis. The sequence continues at coordinate 31,437 of NJDC01002191.1, read as the reverse complement.
AAAATCTTGCTTGGTATGAAGCACTCTCTGAAATTCTTAAATTTAACACTCTAAATTCTAATGATTGGCAATATCAGTTACTCCTTTTGACTATTAAAGAAAGACTTTGTATGTTAAGTTTGACTGACATACCTAATGGTTCAGCAAAAAATTTAGTTGAATGTAATGAATTGCTTCATTCCTATGATCAGGCTATTGAAAGTGTATTAAAATCTGGTGCTTCTCCTGGCTTTGGGGAATTCCATGCCAGTCTTTTGCAACACCATAAAGGACAATTTGCTTTTCATGCAGCAACTTTTATTCTTAAAAAAGCTAAAAATGATCAATTAAATTGGCACAATGCTGTAACTTATGCAGCACCTTTGATGTTGATAGCATGGCAAACCATTCCATTGAATCCAAATACAAACTGGTTAGCTCATGCTCCAGATAAACAACAAAAAGCTGTACATCAATGGTATCTAGAAGGTGCTTATAGATGTTCACAATCCGGGCACTATCTACTACTAAATACTCGAGAAAAGAGTCAAATATTTTTGGACCAGATATCACAAGTATGCTCTGGTACTCATTGGAGGGATAAACTATATGAAAAGATTTTTGCATCTAGAGATTACTTAACCAAAATTGAAACATCACATGTTGCATCAAATGCATTTACAGCCCCTGCTATAAGATTACCACGAAAAGTTGAAGTCCAAGCTTATGATGATGATGCTCAAAGAGTTTACCCTAATTCTCTTCATCATTTTGTATGGCTTGTATCTAATTACAGCAATTTTGCAGACTTCAAATGTACATTATTTGACATGCTTCCTTCTTCAATTACAAATTGTGGTCCTGAAACATTAAGTAAGCATGATATACTAGCTTTTCTTTATTGTGCAACTCTGACTATGAAAAATGTAAAACATAAAGAAGATAGTAATTATAATAACAAAGATAAACCAGTACTGCTTCCTGCAAATATCACAAATCTTTTGTGTACTTTATCTCAAATAAAGTTTTGGGATTGTGCTTATAAATTAAGTCAAAATGAATTGGGTTCTGAGTACACTGATATTCGATCAACAATAAGTCGTGGTATTGAAATTGTGAGATGTGTTGATAATCATGGTCTTGATCCTGAGCTTTTGTGTCATTTAGGTAGAATATTTAGTAACAAAGCAAATATGACCACCGAGTCTGAAGAAAAAACCTGTTTGGAATTAAGAGCATGTCTTTATTACTCTTCCGCTATTAACATCTTAGAAAAAATAAAATGTAAAATATTTATAAAGAAACCTGAGCGGCGAATGTTTGATTATACTCATGCTGAATTTGAATCTAAAGAATTAAACAAATTGCTTGAAGAAAGCAAACTTTATGTGGCATTAAGTCATTTTAATGAGGGAGAATATGAAAAGGTTGTTGATCTTCTTTCAAATTTAAAATGTCCTGAAGCACTTTATTATCTTAGTAAAACTTATAAAGAAATGTCTATGCAAGAGAGAAAACTGACTAAGAATTTTGATTGCCATGCCAAATTCTTTACATTGTTAGAAAAGTCTAAACAATTAGCATTAAAAGCTATGAACAAAATAAAAAATACTGATACATATCCCAACAGCCATTTATACACTAATGTCCAAGAATTAATAGAGGAAATTGAAACTTTTTTGAACAAAGTAGACACAGATGCATCACCAAAAACAGTAATAAATGAAAATATTAGTAAATATTCATCTGACGAAAATATATCAGAATATAGTGACCTTCCCACAACAAGAACAAGTTTTAGTGTGCGTAATATTAGTTCAACACCAATACGAACCCAACGGAATGTTTTGAATTCAACTAACTATCGAACAGCTATTGATTCACAAGTGTTAGACAATACGAATGTGGATTCAAATTTTGTTGAGAGCATTCAAAAAGATATCAAAAACTTACAGAAAAAAGATGTTGCTATAAATGATTTTATGGAACAAACAAAGGAATGGTTTGAAGAAAATCGTAAGTTAGGCAAACAAATTATTAGCACTATCAACTCTAATATCAGTAGCATTAACTCTAACATTGAAAATACAACAGAACAGTTTAAGCTTTTAAAAATATCAGTTGACCAAGTAAAGGAACAAATCGATGAATGTCGTAATGAATGTAAGAATGTTGGAGACCTTAAAAAACAAATAGCAGAGTTAAAAAAAGAAGTTAATAAATTGAAAAAAACATCTGAACAAGCTATTGACGAAAGTGACTTATATAATCTAGAGGATGAATACAGAACAAATGAGAGTGCTACAAATTTTGGGACTCAACTACCTTTTACTCAACAAGTCATGCCACCTTTTGCGCAAAGACTTGTTCCTCCGTTCTCAGTTCCATCTAATCCTTATCAGCTATATGGGCAAAATTTCTATAACCTTTATAATCAGTATTCTCAATTCCCGCCACCCCCTACTGTCGCTGGGGCACAACCAATATTTGATCCAACTAGAACTCAAATTAACTATCCTGGAGTATATCCAAACACAGATCAAATGTATTTAGATGTGGCACATCTTGTACCACCACCTACTATACCAACTGTACCTCCCGTACAAAATATCAACACACCTATGACTTCGATGCCCAAAGCACCGACTACATCTTCAATATCAACCCCTAAACATTCTAATATAGTAGAATTTAAAGAAACTTCAAAATCTTTACCTTTAAATGTAGTAATGACTTCTTCTGACCCATTGCCTACTTACACATCGACATCTGCCCCTGTCTTAAGTGTAACAATACCTACTAAGCATATTAAAGGAACTCCTCACAATTATCAAATAGCAATGCCATCTACTACAGAAACTAAAACGATAAAGCCACCTGTTTATACTTTTCCAATCACTCCATCCACTACATCTTCAATTGGATCTAGTTGGACTCAAAATTCAATGTTTGTGACATCTCAAGCTAAAAATACAATTAGTTCTACTGATATTCACAAGAACCTTGATAACTCTGTCACTGTAGTGGATGGTTTATTTTCTGCGTCATCTCCAAACACAAGCCTCAACAAATCTAGAACACTGTCAGAACGAAGTAACACCTCAATAGAGAATTATGATCCTTGTCCTGATTTTAAACCTATTGTACCTTTGCCAGCTGAAGTCAAAGTTACAACTGGCGAAGAGAATGAAACTGCTATATTTAGTGCTAGAGCTAAGTTGTTTCGATTTGTTGACAAACAATGGAAAGAAAGAGGAATTGGCGAGATGAAACTTCTTAAACATAAAATTACTGGTCGAGTTCGAGTATTAATGCGACGAGAGCAAGTGCACAAAATCTGTGCAAATCATATTATATTACCAGAGATGGAAATCAAACCTATGAAAAATGAAACCAAAGCTTACTTTTGGGTTGCAAATGATTTTGCTGAAGAAACTGTAATCCTTGAGAAGTTTTGTATTAGGTTCAAAACAGCTGATATAGCTAAAGACTTCTACGAAGCTTTTGAAAAGTCACGACTTGAATCCGCGAAACAGAGTCCATCTGTACCAGTTCCATCAAAATCTGAAGCTAAAATTGAAAGTGTTGCACAATCGCCTGTTGTGAGTTCTGCTATTGAGACTCAAACAAATAAAACCGTTATTGGAGGTTTTACATTCAACACAACTCCAACATTTAAATCAATTACAGAAACTGATGACAATAAAAATAATGCAATTGTAAATCCGCCTACCAAATCAGAAAATGTCTTTAGTGGCTTAACATTCAAAACTACAAATTCTTCATTTCAAAACATATTTAATTTCAAACCAAACAATACTGATGATAGTTCTAATGTAACAAAGCCAAAAAATGAAAAATTGAATAACTCTGATCTGGTAGAAGAGTTTGTTCCTACAGCAGAATTCAAACCTGTTATACCATTGCCAGCACTTGTTGATCAAAAGACAGGAGAGGAAGATGAAATAATTCTCTTTGAACATAGAGCAAAACTTTTGAGATTTGATGCAACAGCTAAAGAATGGAAAGAAAGAGGTTTAGGAAATATAAAATTACTAGTGCATAAGGATAATAATAACAAAGTTCGTTTAATAATGAGAAGAGAACAAATCATGAAAATATGTTGCAATCATGCTCTTACAAAAGATATGACTTTCCAAAAAATGCCTAATATGGATAAAGCTGTTACATGGTGTGCAAAGGATTATTCAGAAGGCGAATTAGTTCCCGAAACTTTCTGTTTACGATTTAAAACTGTTCAAACATGTGATGATTTTCTAGAAGCTATTAAAAGTGCTCAGACTAAAATAGGGGATATTGAGAAAGCTGCAAAAGAAGAGAAAAACGCTGCTAAAGTTGTTGCATTTACTCAAGAGTCTACAAAATTGAATGATAATACAGGTGCCAATAACAAACCAACTAATAATTGGGGCGATAAATTTAAACCTAAGCCTGGATCTTGGGAGTGCAACAATTGCTTAATTCGTAATGATGCTAGTCACAATACTTGCAATGCATGTAATAGTCCAAGAAACCCAACTGTTAAAACTGAAGACCAACCTAAAACATTGGATAATGCAACACCTAAGTTTAAATTTGGAGTTTCTAAACCTGTTGCTAGCAGTGAATCATCGACTGTAGGAAGCATTTCGCAATGGGGTGATAAATTTAAACCAAAAGAAGGAACATGGGAATGTAAACAATGCCTAGTAAGGAATGAGCCAAGTGCAAAGAATTGTAGTGCCTGTAATTACTCTAGAAATGAAGATGAGTCTGGTAAGAAAACTGACTCATCTATAACCAATACAACTGGCCCTAAGTTTACATTTGGCATTCCACTACATCTAAATAATCAAAAAGACGTAAAACCATCTGTATCAATATTTGGTACTAGTGCAACAGAAACATTTAAATTTGGAATTCCATCTAGTAACCCAACAACACAAACAGTTACTGCTACACCATCAACTTTGTTTAGTGATTCAACACCGAAAAGCAATACGCCTCTAGATTTCAGTACAGAAAAAAAAGATAATGAACCTAAAAATACTTCATCAAGAAAACCTTTATTACCTACACCAAAAACTGTTCCTGCTTTTGGAGGTGACAGTGGGACTTTCGACTTTTCCTTTACACCTAAACCGCCATCTAAAGGAAAAAGCCCTGTTAAAACGCCAAAAAAAGAAGGTGATGAGAGTGATGAAAATGAATATGCCTCAGAAGATGAAGGACACCATATTCATTTTAGTCCAGTAATTCCGATGCCAGATAAGGTTCGTATATTATTTCGTTGTATATATTAAGACATCATCTAGGTATGAATTTGCTGTATGTTGCGGAGATGATCACACATATACGGGCCGAACAGGAACCACGGGACTAGTAGGCCGAGAGCTTACAACTTGAGGGTTGTTAGTGAATAATTCAGAAATATCAAAACAAAGCCGTAACACCTGATCTAGTCGTACAACCACATCGAAAAACCATTACATCATAACAATAAACAATAGAGTAGCTACGTAATCACTCACCACACTGTTTACAAATATAACCACCGTCGCGCAGTAACAACTACAGCGTACACTCATTTGTTAATAAACAATCATCGTCAACATACGTCACGGTGTTCGTGCTTACGCAAACGCCAAACCCCCGAAGGGGAAAGGGGGGTTCCACCCCGCCCCTTCTGCGTGAGTGCCGACCAAATAATGAACCCCACGGACGACCCACATCCTGGTCCCCAAGATCCGAATTGAATTAACAATTGCGACCTAGAAGTGTCTCTTTGTCAACCTATGACAGGGAGAGACTATTACCAGTGGCGACAGTGGTCCAAACACTGAGAGACGTGCACAAAGCATGTCTGCCGCAATATGGCGGCGCTAGGGTTTATATATACGTGGCCGCGGTGAACGGACCAATAAGAAACGAGTTACTTGCTAAAGCTCCACCTGTTGTGCTAATGAGACAATTTTATCTATGACTTTCCGACAAACGGACCAATAAGAAACAAGCTACCAGAATTCCGAAGCACCTGTGGCGCCAAACGTACTTTTGACCACAATATCATAACTATACTTTGTTCATGACTTTCCGACGTTACACGCTTGTGCGCCGCCCGTTGTACCAACGATATTCATGACTGACTACAGATATTAGAAAATATACTAGCTCATGACCTTTCGACATATGTATCTATTTAGATACTTGTACATTTTTATGCCCTTGGCCTGAATATATGTATGTATGTATACAAAAACCAATTGCTGTTAATATCACTAAGAATCACTCTTGATTTTGATTAATTCAAATATATTTTTAGTTACGGTTTATAAATAAAAATTGTCTAAACTTAGGAGAACACCTCAAACATTTTTTCTTTATTTTGTATCGCCTCTGTGGTCTAGCAGTCCAGCATCGGATTAAACCACTTGTTGAGCAACAAAAAAAAGCATGTGTATTTTTAATTTTCTTATAAATATGACGTTCCCCTGTATTGGATACATGCTCTGTTGGCGATAGACTTGCCACCTATAACATTGTGAACTTTTGCGAGGTATGGGTGCCATGGTTGTGCCTCTGCCTATCTCTTCGAGGATATGGGTGTGCAAGTACTTTTTTATTTATTTGGACGTTGACTGTCGCAAGTAAAAGTATTGTATCTGCAAAATTTATTTTTATTGTTTTCATGTTTAGATTGAAGTTGTGACTGGCGAAGAAGATGAAGAGGAATTATATGGCCATCGAGCGAAACTGTATAGATTTACGTCAGGCCAATGGAAAGAACGTGGCATTGGTATTATAAAGATTTTGAAACATAGAAGTACAGGAAAATTAAGGTATTTATATTTCTAGATTGTAAAAGATTTAGAAAAAATAATTTCAATAAATAAAGACAATTTTTTAAACAACTAATATTTGAAAATAATTTTACTTTTGCTTAAATTCTAGCATTATTTTGTCTTTTTCGGATGAATTACCAATTACTGTTAAAAGTGTGATGTATAAGTATCCATTTTGATTAAAATACTGACATTTTGCTATATTTTTTTTGCTATGTTCATAAAATATGTTATTTTCCGAATAATCTGCTTTCTTTCTGTGAGTGCTATGCTTGCCTTTACATAACCATCAAGCAAATCTGGGATGAAATAAAGAGTACAAGTCGATTCTGCATATTTATTGCTGGTGAAGCGTTTTTTAACTCCTATTTTAAAGAAGTATTAAATTTTCCAATTTGTTTTTTCCTTCATCTCAATTCTTCAATATTAGACACTATCAGCTACCTGTGAGTTCGCTTGCGTTTTTTTATGTTTGCTCTTTAACACAAACTACTTCAGCAAAACAGAATTCTAAACCATATTGTATCCGTATTTCAAATTACGTTAATATCAGTCATAGTGTGTCTCGTTAAAAACATGAACAAACACATTTTCCCATTTGTAGTATTAGTATGTATGAGTTTTATTGTTTCAGGGTTGTTATGCGTCGTGAGCAAGTTCTTAAAATATGTCTTAATCATGCATTAACTAATGATGTAATGTACAAACCAAAAGATGAAAAAACTTGGTTGTTTGTTGCTAATGATTTTAGTGAAGGAGAGCTGATGCTTCAAAATTTCTGCATCAGATTTAATAACAAGGAGACAGCACTACAATTTAAAGAGGCAGTAGATAATGCTTTGAAAGGAAAAGGTGACAATAAAACAAGCAGTGAATCAGAAGATGTAGTATTTGTTTCTGAGATACAAGCCACCAATGAAGAAAAACAAAAAGCCAAAGATCTCATGTTACCCGAAAACTTTTACACATATAAGAATAAGGACCCTTGTCAAGGATGTCGTGGTTGTACCGACGATGCAGATTCAAAGAATGATAATAGAGAAACCTCCTCGATTACGAAAAATATAGCCCTAGCCCCAAAGTTTAATGCATTTGTATGTACTCCTGATAAATCTACAATATCTGCTTTTCTAAGTCCTGCATCCTCTATATATGGTACTCCAAATCCATCAGAAAAGAATGCTGACACAAGCATGTTTCGGACTCCACTTAGCACGATTGGATCGCGCTCAAATAATTCTATCTCAATAAATGAAACATTTATTGCAAACGAATCACAAAACAAAGAAAATACTTTGACAGAACCTTCTAGCTTACAGAAATCTATAGAACCAGTTGCATTTACTAGTCCAGGACAAACAACAAAAAACAAAAGTTCTATATTGGCTACACCAAAGCTGGGTATGTTAGAGAAAATTGACCCCGGCGAATCCAAGACAACCACTGGTTCTGCAGATGCAAAACCTGATATTACTGTTAAAAAACCTGTAGATATAAAACCTAACAGTAGTGATAAACCTGTGTTTGGTGGGATTAAATCAGTGTTTGGCGAAAATACTCCCAAATTTGGAGAAAATAAATTAGTATTTGGTGAAAATAAATCAATATTTGGTGAAAATAACCCTGTTTTTGGTGGAAGTAAACCAGTGTTTGGTGAAAATAAATCTATATTTGGTGAATCTAAACCTGTATTTGGGGAAAATAAACCTGTATTTGGGGAAAATAAACCTGTATTTGGAGAAAATAAACCTGTATTTGGAGAAAATAAACCTGTATTTGGAGAAAATAAACCTGTATTTGGAGAAAATAAACCTGTGTTTGGAGAAGGTAAACCTGTTTTTGGAATTAGCAAACCTATGTTTGGAGAGAATAAATCAGTATTTGGAGAAACCAAGTCTATATTTGCAGAGAATAAATCTATATTTGGAGAAACTAAATCTGTATTTGGAGAGAATAAATCCGTGTTTGGGGATAATAAATCTGTATTTGGAGAAAATAAAAGTATATTTGGCGATAAAAATTCTGCAGTTGGTGATACTAAACCTATATTTGGTACAGGAGTCTCATCTAACCAATCAATATTTGCATTTAACAAACCAGCAACAAATGATAGTGATCCATTTAAAGCAAATAACCCATTAAATAATTCATTAAGTTCCACTACTACAAGCACCTCCTCACTGAGCGAGGAAACAAATCCAATGCGCTCTATTTGGGCTTCACCAGTTTCCTTTGGTGGTTTTGCACAACAAAATCAAAATTCAACATCATTATTTTCTGGTATCCAGTCGAATATAGGCACTTCATTATTTTCTAATAAGACAAATACTATTGGATCAGCTCCAAATGCTACAGAATCCAAAATCACATCTACTCCAGAAGTGAAAAAAATAGAGACTAAATCAGAAGTCGAACCAATTTTTAAAGTTGATGAAAATTTATCATTTACAACATTATCTTCAAATAAGTCAGGATTTGAAACGCAAAGTAAGTTTACTGATGTGTTACCTATCGTGTTGTGTTTTCTGTTGTATATAGGGCTTTATTTGTTGACGTTTTTTTGTAGAAAACAATGACTTCCAATGGGAAGGCGCGGGACAACCTTTGTTTAAGAGTGCACAGAATGACGCTGCGGAGAAATCAAAACCAAATACTAGCACAGGAGAAAATGCTGAAGTAGCTGGTGACGAAGATTATGATCCACATTATGAACCTATTGTACCCTTACCGGACAAAATCGTTGTTACTACTGGTGAAGAGGACGAGGTAATCATTTTTAGTGCAATATATTTATATTTATTGATGTAGTTCTTGGCAATTTAGTTGTGCGGCGATCACACCGAACTACTTTTAGTGTACTGGGCTCTATCACTACAAGAATTAGGGCAAGCAATCTGTTTACACTGCAGTACAATGAATTCTAAGATAAATTTCTAATGTGGACAGTGGGACCATACCTGTGCTTTTGACGCTGCAAAAAATTAGATTTTGCTCTTACAGCGGTTTAGACATAACTAAAAAAATGTTGAAATTTTATACGGTATATTAGGTATATAGTTTTTTTGTAGTAAAATTTTTTTAGCTGCGTTGCGCCCTTTTATTGGAATGGGTAAAAACTTCTTACCTCGCGTCAGGACACGTGATTTGATCGAAAATTCGTAAGACGGCGCAGGGCGCTTTCGCGAATGTTCGTGTTGTCATGTTTGTGTACGATAGCGCAATATATGAATATTGTTTTCTACCACATAAATTATAGTACTTTCACACTGATAATTAAAGCAATTCGTGCCAAATTATTCCCTAACCATTCCAAAATATCAAATTTGACCAAAGTTAATGTTCAAGTTTTCACTTCTGCCGGCACTCCCGGAGTGCAACCCGAGTTATTTTATTCAACACCAGCTGCATCGGCGAATTTCGTTCCACCCGTTCTATTTATATGAGAATACATAAAATGTAGTTTTTTCTAGTTTCCTCAAAGTTTTTTTCCTTATCTTTTAAACCTTTCCAGGATTTTAATATATGTCGGAAATCAGGAGCTAGTATCCCTATTTTCTAATATATGTGGTCCATGAGTGTCGTCGGTGCAACGTATGGCGCATCCGCTTGTAACGTCGGAAAGTCATGAACAAAGTATAGTTGTGATATTGTGGTCATTAGTACATTTGGCGCCACAGGTGCATCGGAATCACAGAACAATATTACTCACAGAGAAGAATTGTATCTACATATACAATAAATGTAACCATAGCCTTACACAGCTACGAGACAGTTGCGCCCCGTAGGTATATCAAACTAAAACTACTAGGAACGGGTTTTTTTTATATTTAATATTTAATTACTTTTTAATTTGTTGATAAAAAAAACAAATTGCCACTAAAATTTAAAAACTCAAAATTGTTTATTCAACTTACAAAAAACACTTATAAACGCAAAGGGTACAATAACATTACAATAATTAGAAATTTTAGGGGCAACTCAATTTCTTATAAAATAAGGCAATTATATCATGCATACAAAATAACAAGTAAAACAGAAATTGTTTTTTCACATTTTAATTCTTAATTTTTTACATTTCATTAATAGTTGTTTTTGATGCAAATTCAAGAAAACAGTAAGAATAGGTTAAGAAAACTGTTATAAATCACATTCATGTCTTCATGTGGCATTTTTTATAATCGTTTACGGACATTTTAAACAAAATTCATCAATTTCACTATTTTCTAAAAATCACTAGCAAGTTAACCTAAAAAGTTTCCAGGCGTAACTTTAATACGTCGAACGTCCTTTTTTAAAAATATAAACACTTGAGACCAGTAAAAACACCGTAATCTTTAAATTGGAATGATGCGACGAAATCACAACTCACTTAACACAAAATATCGTCACGAATCAATTAATGTACTCGTATTTATAATAATGGCGGCTTCGGATTTCTAACAAACTCGTAGGCCAGTGTGACCGGTTATTTCAAATAAATAATATGAAAAATCAGCAATTCCCTAATTAATTGATTAATGAGCTATTTATTAAAATATAAAGTATATATTTTAAATAACAATATTTTAATAACACTTGTATGTATATTATTTTTTTGGTAGTGCAGCGAATATACGTCTATACGAGAAACAGGATCCTGATCGGAATACTCGTAGCTTGTTTCTTATTGGTCGGTTCATCGGGAAGTCATGAACAAAGTTTCTTCGTTAGCACAACAGGTGGTGCATTAGCAAGTAACTTGTTTCTTATTGGTCCGTTCACCACTGCCACGTGTATATAAACCCTAGCGCCGCCATATTGCGGCAGACATGCTTTGCGCACGTCTCTCAGTGTTTGGACCACTGTCTAGTGCGGAGGTCGCCACTGGTAATAGTCTCTCCCTGTCATAGGTTGACAAAGAGACACTTCTAGGTAGCAAATGTTAATTCAATTGGGATCTTGGGGCCCAGGATGTGGGTCGTCCGGGGGTGCATTATTCGGTCGGCACTCACGCAGGAGGGGCGGGGTGGAGCCCCCTTTCCCCTTCGGGGGTTTGCGTAAGCACGAACACCGTGACGTGTTTACGTAGTGTTGTTATAGTAGCAGGCTTACTCCAATGTTTGATGGTTTGTTTAGTAACAAATTGGTGTATGCTATAGTTGTTTGTACGTGATTGTTGTTATGTTTGTAAACAGTGTGGTGAGTACTCTATTGTCTATTATTATGAGAATTACGATGTGGTTGTACGACTTGATCAGGCGTTACGGCTTTGTTTTTAATATTTCTGAATTATTCACTAACTACCCTCAAGTTGTGAGCTCTCGGCCTACTAGTCCCGTGGTTCCCGTTCGGCCTACGTTTGTGTAATATTATCTTTCCGACATCAGAAGTGGGATTGTAACCCGTTTGTTCTACGTGATAGTGTGAATGAATGTAATGATACATCGATAATTTGAGATGATTTTAGGTTATGAAATAATGGCGGTTATGTTTTTATTATCCCTGTGTTCGGAATAGATTATAGACTATAAAATCTTTTGTGATGTCATGGTAGTAAAGACCTTGAGTCTATCTACTACTTACTAGGACTTTTCTACTAGATGTCAGTTACGATATTTTGTGTATACTTGCAGTGTATGGATCGCGTGTGCTGTGAACATGGTTCGTAATGTGAATTGATGTGTATTGATAGTATCTACTCTGTATGTTGTTTTATGAAGTTGAGTTATGTGAGTTATTAGGCACTGATCACGTGAAATTCTTACTGTTTTGTGCAACAATTATAACAAGTTGTGTGAAATAGTAATCGCCATCCTAAAGTCAATCTCTGCAATTCGTAGACTATGTGCAGGTGAAGAAACTGGTGAGTGTTCGAATGTAATTTTAATCTTGTGATATAGCATGGTGCCTATGAGTTGATATGGTAACAAATTCATGTGCTTACTGTAAATTCAAGTGTGGATGTGCATTGTGGGTACTTTTGAAAAAATGATCATGGCTCAACAAAATTGTAGAGTGAAGCCTGGATAAAGCGATCGATGTGTGTTGTTTAATGTTTATTAATTGGCTTTTAAGAAACGTGCAAAATAATAATATTGCTTTAATTGAAAACGGTGAAACGGAAAGTACAGGGTCCAACGACCACGATAAAACCGACTGAAGTTATTCTTTATTGCGCTATTGTGTACGATTAGTGAACAGTATTTGGTATCGTGTGCTAAGCTCCGTAACGAATCAAGTGGTTGTAAAGTTATCGTCACTAAATAGAAGTGGAAAGGTTATCGTCACTCGATGAAGGTGGCAAGGTTATCGTCACTTGGTAGAGGTGGCATGAGTTGCTATTGCTCGATTTAGGTAATAGTAACGACTTAGAGGTGGGAAGGTTATCGTCACTCTATGTAGGTGGCAAGGTTTTTGTCACTCGATGGAGGTGGCATGAGTTGCTATTGCTCGATTTAGGTAATAGTGACGACTTAGAGATTGCAAGGTTATCGTCACTCGATGGAGGTGGCAAGGTTTTCGTCACTCGATGGAGGTGGCATGAGTTGCTATTGCTCGATTTAGGTAATGGTAACGACTTAGAGGTGGAAAGGTTATCGTCACTCAATGGAGGTGGCAAGGTTATCGTCACTTGATGTAGGTGGCATAAGTTACTATTGCTCGGTTTAGGTAATAGTAACGAAACAAAGCTGGTCAGATGCCAGAATGCTGTTCACGATACAGACTTGATTCATTGTTTAATAAGATTGTAATTTAATTGTTGCAAAGTGCATCAACGGACATCGGTTAATTAACTATTCACTCAGGTTAAAAACAGTGAGCGAAAATTTAATGATGTAAATAATTTTAATCGTCAAAAAATGCTACTTGCTGTGTGCCATACAAGTTTTAGTGTGTGTTACAATTACAATAAATATCAAAGCTGGCATTAATGTGTTTAATTTGGTTGAATGGTTCTGACATGATACGTTATGAAAGTCGTTTTTGAGTGTTGGTTATTGTGACGTAATCAGAGTGCTATAGAGTGGAGATACTGATGACCGATAAGAGAAATCGGTCTTGTAGAAAAAGTGGTGTGTGAGTTCATGGGATGTAGTTCTGGTGACTGTCGTTTAATGAGAAAGTATGAAATTGGGAGTGACTTGTAAGTCAAAGTCTTGATAGCCTAGGGTTACTGTATAGTTTTGTATCATGATATTGAGAAAGTATTACTGTTGTTTTGTTGTCTTATCGACATGATGAGTAGTGAGTATAGCACTTATACACACTATAGTAGAGGAAGTATAGCACTTGAGTATTAGTTGTGGCAGGTAAAATGAGCACTGAAAAAGTTTAGAACTATTTTGAATTTTCTTACAACTTAGTTTACTAGGTCATAGTTTAAGTTTGTCAGGAGTGGCCGAGCGTGTCTATTTTATTTAGTTTAACAGGCTGACACACAGGGACGTGTGTCTCGCAGGATCGGAAGATCATGAGCTAGTATACCTATTTTCTAATATCTGTGGTCCATGAGTTTCGTCGGTGCAACGTGTGGCGCATCCGCTTGTAACGTCGGAAAGTCATGAACAAAGTATAGTTGTGATATTGTGGTCATTAGTACATTTGGCGCCACAGGTGCATCGGAATACTCGTTGCTTGTTTCTTATTGGTCGGTTTATCGGGAAGTCATGAACAAAGTTTCTTCGTTAGTTTCTTATTGGTCCGTTCACCGCGGCCACGTGTATATAAACCCTAGCGCCGCCATATTGCGGCAGACATGCTTTGCGCACGTCTCTCAGTGTTTGGACCACTGTCTAGTACGGAGGTCGCCACTGGTAATAGTCTCTCCCTGTCATAGGTTGACAAAGAGACATTTCTAGGTCGCAATTGTTAATTCGATTGGGATCTTGGGGCCCAGGATGTGGGTCGTCCGGGGGGTGCATTATTCGGTCAGCACTCACGTTAAGAGGGGTGGGGTGGAGCCCTTCTTTCCCCTTCGGGGGTTTAGCGTTTGCGTAAGCACGAACACCGTGACGTGTTTACGTAGTGTTGTCATAGTAGCAGGCTTACTCCAATGTTTGATGGTTTGTTTAGTAACAAATTGGTGTACGCTATAGTTGTTTGTACGTGATTGTTGTTATGTTTGTAAACAGTGTGGTGAGTACTCTATTGTTTATTATTATCAGGTTTACGATGTGGTTGTACGAATTGATCAGGTGTTACGGCTTTGTTTTTAATATTTCTAAATTATTCACTAACTACCCTCAAGTTGTGAGCTCTCGGCCTACTAGTCCCGTGGTTCCCGTTCAGCCCACGTTTGTTTGATATTGTCTCTCCGACATATATATATATATATTAACCATAATTATTTATTATTGTACAAAATTAGACAATTCATCTCTTTTCTCATCATCATCATCTCTGGGTACAGTTGCGTAAAACTTTTGTTTCTGTTATAAACGCAACGTAAGGGTTTTATACTTAATATATTAAGTTATAACAACAAATATGTTAAAAAAGAAGTTTTTGAACTGACGTCGAAATTCGTTATTCAACTGTTGCACTTATTGTACCTGTGCCATACTACAAAATAAACTTTAAGTTTTGCACAAACCGTAGGACAGTTAGACTCTTCTTATTGCCCTTACGTTACTTCATGTATGTATACTAACTACCCTACAATGGTGCACTACATAATGTAGTGCTTTAGAAGCAGCGAGGTGTAATCGCCGCTTTAACTTTGTATACGCATCGCGCTTCTTTTTTCTGTTAAGACTTGCTTAATATAGCACAGTTACTTTGTGGAGCGCTGCAGTCAGGCATATAATGTATTCGAGTTAAAATGTAATATTGTGGCAATACTCGCTCGCACCGTTTGCATGTTTCTGGGTGAAAATTAAAATGTGCTACACAATAAATTGTAAAAGTATTTTACCTTATTTCGAAGCTAACTCAGAGTTAAATAGGTACTTAGCCCAGGAACGTGCAAGTAAGGACCACTTTTAATATAAATATTTTTATTCAAATACTTATTAAGGCTGTAGACTAATGAAGGCTCTACATTGACGATACAATGGTTTAAAACTGTTGGGTCATAGTACACGCAACATTAAGCATGTCATTAAGTTTTCAAGTTCTTAATATTTTTCGCAGGAGAAAGTTTACGGTGAACGCTGTAAACTATACCGATTTGACGAGAAAACAAGAGAATGGAAGGAACGCGGTGTTGGTGAAATGAAGATATTGTACCATCCAGAAAGAAAGAGTTACCGAATGCTTTTACGAAGAGAACAGGTATGATTTTTATTACACAATTATTTATATGTATAATATTATGTGAATATGTTTTCTTTTATTGTATTCATGTGATTGCAATTTCAGTTTCTACGATCGAAATCTTAACATAGTGTTTAGGTGAATCAATAAACAGGTTTTGGGATGGTAAATGTTTGTATTTCAATATTTTAGAATAACTTGTATAATATGAAAGTTTAATATAGCTGCGTAGGCGTATGAAGGTTAGGCGGGAACAGGACTGTTAATTCATTGCACAGATTACAAATACGACGTTGAAAGTTCCTTCTTTTATTTTAAACGGCATATACATATAGTATCTATCCAACATTGACACTTCCTTTTTTATAAAGGATAAAGCCCATCTCTATTTTGTTGCTCTACTGTTTGGCGCTGAGTAACTGAAATCCGCCGGTGTGATACGGACCGCCGACCGGGCCTCCTGAGTGTGCTTTGCAATGCGACCTGGCCTGACACGTTCCGCTTCGTTAACAGTGGACGCTATCCTTTATACTTCAATACGGATGTATTTTGTTTTAGGTGCACAAAGCAGTACTCAATATGCTTATATTCGTGGACCTAGAATTATTACCAATGAAAAACTCGGATCGCGCGTGGACTTGGGCGGGGCGCAATTATGTAGAGAGCTCGGGCGAGCAGGAAACGCTTGCGGTGCGGTTCAAATCGGTAGATCTAGCCACCGCATTCTATGACAAGATACAGGAATGCGTTAAGGTATGTAAATTAGATAAAAAAATATTTTCAACTATCCTCCATATCATTATATCACTGGTGGTGATATTGTTGGGCAGTCACTAAACTAATTATAATTAATCGCTATCTTCTTTCAAAGGTGGCAGTAAAAAGAGACAAAATGCGTTTATTGCTGTCAGAATAGTTTGTATATGAGAGTTCTACGGGCTTATAAGCTGTTCCTCGGTAAACATTTAGTAAAAACATCATATGTTGGCCACTGACATGTCCAGAATAATCTGTCATGTTTGTGTTCCAACACCTTTCTTTTGTTTCATTGCTAAACTTTAGTATAATTACCTCCATTGTAACTACACTCATTATATCATTTACAGCTTCCTTATATTTAAAATGTGATCTAATGAAAAAAAAAATCAGATTTCAAAGACTGGATGAGTGAAATAAAATTGAATATAATAAATCTTAGTAATTTCAATGTCCCTCACTATACTCCCCTTGATGGTTTTCTATTGATTTTTTGTTTTAAGAATATTATAATATTATTTCTGTTTTAGTATTGTATAATTCAATTGTTTTGTTTTTTCTTTTTTTTCTCTTTGAGTATAATTTATTTTGCGCGCCTGTTATTGATCATTCAACTATTCAGTAATTCCTGTGTATCACTGTACTCCACTTTGTCCCTGTAAGAATATTTTTTTGTGTTTTAATGTTGTATAATTCAATTATTTTGTGTTTTCTTTTTTCCTCTTAATTTGGAGTTTTTTTTTGCGCGCCTGTTATTGTTCATTCAACTATTCAGTAATTTCTGTGTTCATCACTGGACTCCATTTTATTTGTCCCTGTAAGAATATTTTTTGTGTTTTACTGCGGTATAATTAAATCATTTTGTAATTTCGGTTTTCTTTATTATTTTAAAAATTAATTCGTTTTAATTATTTATCTTCTTTATTACAATTTATTATTGTGAAGGATTTTATTAATCTTTACTTTTTTTTACTTTATATCGCATTTGAATTATTTTGCACTTTTAATTCATTGGAACGATAAAAGTTTTACTTAGAGAGATTCCGCACTACGTCCAATCCGAATCCGATACGAACCCGTGAAAATATTGGCCTAAAAAACTCTGATTGAATTCGGATATTGCTTACGCACTAGTCCGATCCAAACCCGTAAAAACTCGGATCGAGTTACGTCATTTTATACGGAGCCACAGCAGCGTTCATGTCGTTGATCATGAAATGAAAATTGAAAATAAAATTTGTTTATTTGCGGCATGTGTGTTAATGAGATGTTACAAAAATATTTAAGTATATCAACATATTCCACCATAATTTGGTGTGCAAATATTTTAATATTTATAAAAAATAGTATTTAAATGTATATTTTTTAACTTGTAAGCCAATTATTTATACTAATAACTAGTTTATTTTCTAAAATGAGCATGCAGTGTTACGCCAGGAAACGACAGAAAATATGAGGATCGCCATGAGAGTACATTCGTATTTTAATACCACATAATTAAGATAATAATAAATATATGAAAAATAAGATACATTCTATACTTCTATCAATTTTAAAGAAAGAAAAAATATCGGCCCTAGTTAGGATTTGAACCTATAACCTTCCGTCTCAACCCGGCGAATGCTCTAACCATTTGAGCTACTGATACGGTAATAGCCAAGTCACCAGTGCGGGCGTAACCTTACAATACAACGAAACTAAAGGAAATATCCTTCTTAGTGTGTATGTAAATATAATGTACACTCATACAGACTCATATTTTACTTTATTTAAACAGTCGCCAGATAGTGGTAGTTTCCATAGGTTTCGGAAACCGGCAAAGAGCAATCTCTTTTCCTTTATGGACACTTATTTTACTCTTTGACTAATACTAAATACACTGGATCCCTGCCGTTCCACGTTACCCAGCTCGGACGCAGTGCGCGAGCTTTCGCACAAATAGTACTATGGCTACTTTGATCCGTCAAAAATCTTCTCCGGAATGGAGATTCTAGAATGACGGAAACAAATCGGATGACGGAGAGCGGATGTAATGCGTGAATTGCCATAGAAATAGTTCTACGGCTGCGGAACTTATTTTCACGGGTTCGGATCGGATTCGGATCGGACGTAGTGCGAAATCTCTCTTACGAAGTAAAAATCAGTAATTGGCTAAAAATACTGGGAATTTTTGTTGATTGTTGAAAAATACATAATCAATTTTGCTCATATCTCAGCAACTAGCAAGTGGAATATAATTAATTACTATAATAACAGCTTTTTTTTTTGTTATACCAGAAATTAAAAGAAGCTGCAGAAGAGTCTACACAAAATCCAAGCGAGACAAAAGAGAAGTCGTTTGCGTCTATAGCACCACTTCGACAACCTAAACACATGACTAATGTCCAAGAAGGGACTATAGTTACACCCCTAAGATTACCAAAACATTTAACCGAGAATTCTCGGGCAGATCAATCCCTTGCAGCGCAGTCTTCTCCAAACTCAACAACAACAAATTGGACGCCCAGCGCAACAGTTAGAGATGGTGCATCAGAGAAGCAAGAACTTCAACAAGTTCATTTTGAGACGCAAGAAGAAGAGGACTATGCTAATGATGAGGATGGCTACGAACATGATTATGATGAACACAATGACGATGATTCAGACGGATATTACAATGAGGTAAAACATGTACACCAACTTCAGAGTAATGGTACTGTGATAAACTATCTGTGATACTCCTGGTGTTGCGGATGTCCGTGGGCGGTGGTGATCACTTTCCATCAGGTGACCCACTTGCTCATTTGCCTCCTATTGTATAAAAAATGGGTATTGTTTTGAAGTTTTATTCTTTGGGAAGTTCTATAGCTATCAACATAAAAATAGCCTATGTGCGTGTCTAGTCCTGATAGTACAGGTGTATCGCTCTTTGTGTTTTTTAATTTAAGCACAATAAATAGTTGTCGGGTTGAGTTTTCAGTCCCAAACACAGAAACACATTATTACAATTGGCTGGCTTCTGTTCTAATTAGTGTAGAAGGTAGAGGCAGACTTGATGTGTTGTATTTTTTATTCATATTATTGTTTAAAGTTTTTGCATGGACATACTCACATCTCTTTATATGTAACCAGCTGACCCCGCAAACATTGTTTTGCCATATAACTAATTAAATGACTATTGATCAGTTATCGACCCGGGATAAAAAATGACTATTAAAAAATAGGGGTTGGTGATAAAAGGGTGAAAATTTAGGGTTGTACGTACTTTTATATGCTGTATCATAAAAAAATAAAAACAAAAAATTTTGTCTGAAAATTGCAAAAAAAAAAATTTTAGGGGTGGACCACCCTTAACATTTAGGGGGATGAAAAATAGATGTTGGTCGATTCTCATAGATACCGATAATCACAAAAAATTTCATCAAAATCGGTCAAGCCGTTTCGGAGGAGTATGGCAACGAAAACTGTGACACGAGAATTTTATATATTAAATATAAAAAAAACGAATCACTGAAATTTCCACTCTTTCTCGGAACTTACTGTAAAACGTATTATATAATTTTGAAATTATTCAATAGGAGGAGGATGAGATGTATTACATGGGAAAGGCTGTGATAAAACAAGGCGACATTGAGACAACGTGCGAGGAGAGTCAAATAGAAATAACCATTGACCAAGACATCTGCTCGCCGAAGATCACCATCACCGACTGCAGTACTGGAGATGTTGTCGCCGACATGTTGATACAGATGGACACTAAATTTGAAGTAAGTGCTGTTTACAGACCCTATTCTCGCCTCTGTGGTCTGGTGGTCCGGTGATGGACTTAACTTCATGATGTCCTAGGTTCTGTTTCTGGGTAGGGCAGCAGATAGCGTTTTTCAATTGTGCTTGTCTTGATACCTATTACATTGTGGGACTTAGTGTCGTCGGCCAGTTGTGGGTGTCCTAGTTGTAACTCTGCCTACCTCTTCGGCAAAACGGGCTTGATAATACCGACCTTATTTATAGCTATAATAAAATCGTATAAAACTGCGCAAAATAAAATTTCCAGAAAATTTAATAGAGTTAAGTGGAGAGTGTGCGTGATCAAACATAATTTTGTCAGTCTGTGATTATCTCAGGAAATTTCTGAATAAATTGTCTCTATTTGAATGACTTGAGCATTTGCATTCTTTTGTCCCTATAAATGCTGGTAAAAAAAAATAATTTCAAAAATGGTATTTCCTTAAAAAATTCTACTCTGTTAAGAAAGTACCGGGAAAATATCAATAACACACAAAGTGTTTGTCATCAAAATTTATGTTATCACTTTCAAACTATGCTCCTTCAGAAACGATAAACTTACGCCAACGAATAATCCAATCATCAAAACATTTTTTAAACGCTCTTTCCGGAATTGAGCTTAGTTCTCGCCGCGAATTCTATTTTATGTCTTCTACCGATTCTAAAAGGATGCCACGATGTGATAATTTGAGTTTAAGAAAGGGAATGTAACCGGCTGGTGCCATATCTGGTGAATATGATGGTTGCTCGATGGTATTTGTTGAGTGTTTGGTCAAAAATTCGTTCACAATGATAGCCCTGTGCGAATACGTGTTATCGTGCTGCAAAATACAATGTAGATCTTATATATATATAAATCTTGTGTCACGATGTATGTTGCCGTTAAACTCCAAAACTACTGAACTGATTTTAATCAAATTCACATGTACCCGTATTTTGGTCTAACTTAAAAGATAGGATAGTTATCATCTCAATTATTCACTTATGTCGTGAATGTAAACGAATAAAATGTATTAATTAATTGTTTCTTTACTGGTTAGTTTTATGAAGTTCTCATGGATGGCGGTGTACGTTAATTCATCGATAAAATTCTTCAATGTTGTTTGACATCTAGGTTGCAAATACAACCAGTAGATGGCACTGTGTTCTGTTTCTTAGAATATAAATTCTATTACTTTTCGAACAATCGTATATATAAATATAAAGTTGTGATAGTTAAACCGATTAGGCTGAAAATTGGTGAAGAGGCAGCTTAGAACCGGGAGAAGGATATAGGGTAAGGGTTTCATCCCTTACAACAGCGAGGAAACTAGGAAAAACGACATTTTATTTTTTTTCCATACAAACTGAACGGAACTTATCTATACATTATTACGTGAAGCGAAAACTTTGGACCCTTTTTTACGAAAATTGCGCGGATGCAGGAGCATACAATTCGGCACACTTATAGTTTATGTGTAGAAGTGCAGAACGCTGATATTTTTCAATAATAATGCTTATAAAGTACATTAAATCAATAAATAAAACATTAGCCACACTACCATGCATTTGACACACACAAACGAATATATTGATGATAACGATAAAAGATCATAGATGGCGCACTAAAAAGTTTGGAAATAAAGTAGTTGGTCTTGAGAAATGAAGATGGCGTTCTTATCAACAAAATATTAAGTTATTATGGTCGAATTTCGAACAATGGGCGACCACTAGTATATATAAATTGACAAAAACAACATAAATTATGTTACAGATGGTTGACAAAACATGTACTTGGAGTGGCGCAGACTACACGACCAACAGCTCTGTACCCAAGACGGTGTCTGTCACGTTCCCTGACTCAAACATGGCTATGGAGTTCTATGACACGTTTGAGGTAAATAATATATTTTATCACTAATAATTTAGTATGGTGATCCTTACCTCATTTGATGTAAAGTCTAGAAAGGGATTGAAGGTGGAATTAATTTTAAGTAAGGAGGTACCTATTCTTTCTTTAAAGACTCAAGTCATAATGTTCTAATAACACATTCATAAGTAGACAAATACATTCCTTATATGTTTGTATCAATCGCCTCCTTGGTCTAGCGGCTCAGTTGTTGGACTTCACTGCATGAGGTTCCGGGTTCGATTCCCGGGTCGGGCAACAAAAATGAAATTGGGGTTTTCCAATTTTGTAACAAAAAAATGTTGCTCGGGATTGAATATGTGCCTAATTGGCGATAGGCATGCCACCTATCACATTGTAGGACTTAATGTCTTCGGCTAGTCGTGGGTGACCTGGTTGTGCCTCTGACTACGTCTTCGAGGATATGGGCGTGAAGATACTTACTTTTTTATGTTTGAATAAGAAAAGAGAAATCGAATCTTAATGTGTTATTCTGACGTCTAGTGCAAACATATATTAATTACCAGTCTGGTGTCCGTCGTGAATTAACCATGTACTAGGAATGGCAAGTGCTAAGGGCCCTGTACAAATGGTGCTCATCTTAATCTACCCCTTAAAATCAATAAAAAAGTTCCAGAACGGAAGATACTGTTGCAGCAGGCCCCATATTTGCTTAATATGTTGCTTTATTCTTTTATATACTGTAAAAGATTTTAATAATAGTTCCTGAATAGTTGTAAGCTAAAAGTATTAAAAGCAAGAGTAAATATGCTTAGTGTGACCTCATATTAGACAAACCTTATGCTGCCCAAGCACGATTCACTCCGCAGTTTACATAGATTCAGGCGGCGTACATCTTAAAGAGTCTTTCGTTGGGGATGACAATGAAAATGAAAATGAAATTTATTTTTTGCGGAATATGTGTGTTTAAAAGTTGTTACAGAATACTTATTCATACCAACATATTCTATTTTGTTATTTATATATTTTAACATATAAATTCGTTAAAATATATTTAGTACTAGGCTAGCACTTATTAATTTAAGGAAAAACTATAACGATCGAGTTTTACCCTATCTACCATACACTACCACTGTTTCCAAACCTAGCCTGTTAGGAGAAGAAACGGTGAAACAATCCCTTAAAGGCTACTGCCGAAAGGCAAGGTAGCCGATTTGTACGTATTTATTAATGTTAGTATTTTTTCTGCTTGATTCTCATTTAATATCATAGAAAAGGTAATTGATAGTAGGCGCTATTTTGAGGAAATGTGTACTTAAATCCAAATAAAATTATTTTATTTGCAATTTCTCTTCAAAGAATGTCTACGTATTATAGCGCGACAAAACATAATAAATATGTTTAGCGTGTTATTGCAAATTAAATCATTTTTTTTGGAAATAAGAAAAGATTGCAATTAAACAGTGAGCAATAAAATAATATGGCCACGACTGTTAAAATGAGTTACTATTGTGATCACCCTATTATCACGTCACGTCATTATTATTTCAAGTACGCTCGTTGCTCTATGAGCCTTCAACCGGCGTATATGTTTCCACATTGATTGTGTTCTCTTCTGTAGTTTGTCATATTCATTATTTTATGGTTTTATGCAAATAAATTATTTTTATTTCAGACCAGCAAAGCAGCCATATATCAAGATCATGAAGAATCGTAGTGTAGCGTAATATTTTCAGCTTAGTTATTATTTATATGCGTGTTTTACTAAATTGTTGCAAACTACTGTATATCTACTGAAATTTGTTATTTTTTTGTCTTCATACAGAGCACTAGTTATTGTTAGAATTATGCCATTTGTTTTTTTTATTAGGAATTTTCTTTTAAATTGTATATAATTTCATCCATTCAGTCCATCAATTGATGTGACTTCTTTTGTACTTTAAAGATAACAGTCTGGGTGTTTCTAAATTAATTATATTTTCGTCTACGAATAATAATAATATACCTACTATTGAAATAACCATTGAATTTCTTAGAATTAATTATCTAATCTAGAGTAGCAGTAAAAAAATCTTTAAACCAAAATATAAGAATTGAAAGTCGTATCTTGACTAAAATTTTATCTAATTTAAATAATCATTATAATTATAAAGCAGTATTTTCTCAATTTCATTATGTTTAAATTATGTCGATAATTATAGTAATGGTGTTTCCAAATTAAGGTAGCGATGATAAGTTCTGTACATCCCAGTAATTTCAAAAATAATTTATAATAATTAAAATTAGATTTTTTTTCAATTCGCCTATGAAAACGTTATTACATAGCTAGTTTGTATCTAAATAATGTAAACAAGGAGATCTGATCAATGGTTGTTAATTTTCCTTTAAAAGGAAGTTATTAGTGATATTTAACTTTATATGTAGATTATTTTCTTAAATTGGTCAGGTCTTTTTGATATTAGACTGAAAATATATAATCAAATGTAGAGCTTGTGGTGATGAAAATACTACATTCATGACACTATATCGACTTGTGGACCACAATTTAAAATTTTGTAAAAAATAAGCAGTTTTTTGTGCTAATGAAAACTGAAAGTTAAAAATTTGCTTATTACATTCCTTTCATTCAACCGTTTCTTTTTAAATTCATATCATATGGGATATTGTATGATTTGTCACTGTTTTACAACTAATATCAGAATTACAGTGCTGATTTTGGCAAAAGAGATAGATATTATCGCTTATTTACGGGTTTATATGATCCTTAATATGAAGTCAAATATTGAATAGGTTGAATGAAGTCAGTTTCTATTTTACTATAGCATATAATTGCGTATTATAAACTCTAATAATTAAACTCTCTTAAGATATAGTATTCACGTACTAGCGCGAAAAGAAATTATATCTAGCATATTTTATTATGAAGGTTTTTTCGTTCGTTCGTATTATTATATTCGTTTAACAATTAAAAATTACATTTGTTCACTTTTCATTATAGTGAAAGAAGTTTTACGATAATTTTTGCTAAATGTTATGGTTTAGGATTTAAAAACTATTATTTTATATTCCTTTTATTTAAACGGAGATTTGTACTTAAACATTGTTGCGTTTTAATTTACCAGACTTATAAAAGTTTCAAAACTATTAGTTTATGGTGACTATTAGTTCAATCTTATACAAACCGATAATAAATTCTGGAGAACTGTTTTGAAACCTTTATGTTTTCAAATTATTTCAATATATTACACATAGTTTATAGACCTAGATATGAGATTGTCACACTGAAACGTTATTTTTATTCAATTAAATATTAAGCGCTCTAGGGCTGCCACTCTTTATTTTTATAATTTAAGTAGACAACATTTGTACATTTCTGAAGCTTTTCCCTAAAAATAAAAATAAAACTATTATATAAGGTTGGTTTTTTTATTAATTAATTGGCTGTAAAGATGAGCTATAATGTTGGGTTGCATTTAAAATAGTATAAAAAAGATCGTTAAGTGTCGCAGGCAAACTATGATTCGGTACCAATCGATGACATTTACATAAAATGAAACTTACATAAAAATATAACAAACATTTTGAAACCTGAGCGAATAACATAGTTGAATATAGTGTTTTTGGGTCCTTTATTTTTCTCATATATTACTACATCCGAAATAACGTGCAGTACTTTATTATAAAGAATGAGTGGCAACCCTGAATTAATGTAAAATAAACATTTGTTCCTTTCTTTAAACCATGATTTGTTAGGGATTGACAAAGTGCTTAGTCCGACAGTTGTTGATGTGAAATTAAATGGAAAGTCACGTGTCTATGAATGTAGTATTAAATATTTGAAATGAGAACGGGAAGAGTTACCTATTTAGATGTAAAATGCAATACTTAATCATGTGAAGAAACTGAAATTTATTCCCATTCTCATTAGTATATAGTGTTGTGACTTGCAAATATTAAATAATTGAGTCAAACTAAGATTTTTATTTACTTAAATTAAAACACGTTCCCGTCCCTCTAACCATAACTTTCGTTGTTAATACAGAGTTTCGGTCTGGAGATTCAGTACGCTGCTACAAATATACGTTGAGTGGCCATATGTATTAAGACCTAGTAGTAAAAAAATGTTACTTTGGATAGTTAATAGAAGACTCCACTAAGGTCGAGTCCTCGAATGCAGTTGAATTCTCCTGACGATGCTTCGGTTCGAGCTTTTAGGTAGTGTATGTATTGCTGGTGCTACTGAAACGCTATAGTGGTTTGTGCTTAGTGTGGAACGGATATTGACTTGGGAAGTCCAATCCATTTATTATCCACTATCTTTCATGTTTTGTCGCACTATAATACGTATGAATTTTTTTGGCGAAAAATTCCATATTAAATAATTTTATTAAGATTCGGTATTCTTTTTATATTTATTTATTCAGGGCAGTATATCATACATAAATATCATACGTTTGGAGTTTTGGACAATCTTGACGAGTCCCGACCATCTACCAACCGTAGGTACATATTACGATTTTTTCCGTGACATTTGTGTTTAATTTTTACTATCCGGTACAAGATTGTATATTATTCCTGGCATCTACGTTTGGCGTCTTAGAATAGTCAAATGGAAACTTTACCATCATGTAAATACAAATGATGTGTCTAGTGGTATAGCTACCATATAGTTGGACCTATACCTAAGGTATCGTATACCTAAGATACCTACATGCAGTACCTAATCATCAGTTGTGGAGAAATTGTACATTTTGTTACAGATAAGGTTCTCTAATAAAAAGCAACTTAAATGTTATTTTTGTGTGTTACTAAAACCCAATTTCAATCTTAAGTTCTTCTCTCGTTACATGAACGCAATAAATTCGTTTGTTTTTCGAAAGCCAAGTTTTTAAGTTATACGAGCGAGTGGGGCTACCTGATAAAAAAAATCACCATTGCTCATAAACATCTGCAACAAGAGTTAGCAACGAATGCGATGCCGATCTTTAAATAATTTATCTACCGTATTTTTAAATACCCTTGAGTCATATTTCGATGGTGAAACCGTGAATGCTATTTCAGAGTTTGGCTGTTCGTCTATAGCAATGTTTTCCTAACATTGTTCTGTCCGTTCTGTCTTGGCCCGGTAATTTACAAACTGCCCTTTCGTGACACACTTGACACGTGTAGTTCTCTTACTAGTCTGTGCTTGACACTTTTAAAAACAAACTGCATACATCAGGTTATTTTGCCCACATTTTTTAAAGTAACAACTCCATCGAACTTTAAATCAAGTTGCAAAAAACCCGTTTAAACTATCCGAAGATCTATGATTAGCGGAGATACGCGAACGACATGGTGAGATGCAGCGCAAGCGCTTACAGCTGTGGCTTACTTTTTCACATCTCTGTCGATCGTTATCGAATGTTCCGACCCGGTATTTAAATTGTCCGGTACCGGGTCGCGACCCGGTATTTGGGAATCACTGGCCTATGGTGCGTCAGGAGCGATCAGCTGTAGACGCCTAGTGTCACGGTTGTGTGGCTGAAAATCTCGCCGCGTTGTGCTGAGGCGATATAGATGGTGGTACGATATTAAATATTTCTCCGGAACCTTCCCCTTTGTACAGATGATAGAACACAGAGATCAACCTCTCTCATTGGCAATGTCAACGCCTAATATGTTTGTTCTGAGAAGTGTTATGGGGGAAGGAAGGGGATTTTTTTTATAACGCAAGGTCAAGACTTATACGGTTATACCAGGTTTTGTTCACCCCACTCTGAGACATGCTCCAAATAACTCAATTCGCAAACAACCCTGTATCTTCAGGCCCGTATCTACGAAAGTGTTGGCAGAGGTGTTATCAGGACACTCACGACTAGTTAAACTAAGTCCCACAATGTGATAGGTAGCAAGCCTATCGTCAACCGGGTACATATTTATATTAGAAAATTTAAAACACACATTTTATTTTTGTTGCCTAACGTGGGAACCGAACCCTTTACCTCAAAACAACAAATCTCGAAGAAGCCTGTCCTTGCTCAATTCCTCTTATTTGTACGTCCCGTGTACAAGGCATCACCAGTGCTGTATTTTGCATAGCAATGAATGCTATTATTCTGTAACATACCATTGATGTACAAAATGAATTGCGGACGCCTGCCCTAGTTTTGTCTTGGGTATACAAAAGCAAGTAAATTTAATGCTCGGGTCACATTCACTTTAAATCGTTATTAATTATATAACATCAAATATGTGAGTATAGTAAGATTTAAAATTAATAGTGGTCGCCCATTGGTCGAAATTCGACCATAATAAATTTTAATATCTTGTTGATAAGAACGCCATCTTCATTTCTCAAGACCAACTACTTTGTTTCCAAACTTTTTAGTCTAAAAGATATCTAATTCTAAGATAGATAAAGTAACAATAAAGTACTTGCTTCATTTATTTTGTTTTTGAAGCTTTTTGAATTAAACCATTGACCACTAATCATCTATTCTTATTATTAAGATTTAAACCAACTTTTCGAACTCTAACCAAAGACTACAGTACGACATTGACCCATTGACCTTGCATTGACCTCAAAATACAAATTCGTTGACTTTTGAAAATGCCAAGCTCAATTTTGACAACATATTTTATTAAGAAATCTTTTATTTAAGTTGAATCGGCAATAATGATCTTGTTTAGAATAAAATGTTTTGGGAACTTTATAAAGGGTACATACTTAATATTTATTTTCTTCTATTATGCCTCCAACATAAAACGCTTTGTTGTTTATTGCAAAACGAATGTAGAAATATTGCTGTAGAAATGCTTGGGTACCTCCTCGTTTATGAAAATACCTAGAAGATATCCCTTTGTCAAAAAAGTATTGAATGTTAAAATAGGCAACTACTTGGGTCCATTTAAATTGTCGGACCTTTTTCATTAGTTCACCAAGCAAGATGCCAAAACACAGTTCGTTGTGGATCGGTAGAGCGGAGCATACAGAACGTGTTAGATACACGAAAATTTGTAGGACCTATATTTTAAAACGTAACAACATTTTGCCTACGAAGTGGCTCTGGAAGTAGGTACCTAACCTAACCTACCTATAGATTACCTCAGACCGATATAGAGTATTGTACTGAGCCTGTAACTTAATAATTGTTTAATCCATACTTACCCATATTAAAAAGTCTGTCACGCTTTCAATTAGTAGCCCGATTTTTATTAAATTTGATAAGTATGTAGTTAAGGATTCCAGGTCAAAATTAGGCTAATTTAAAAAAATCAATCAAACCCTAATATACCTAATGAGAGATGAAATTTTGTACGAATTTTATTTAACGCTGAGAAAGCTGCGAGTAAACAGCCAATGGATATACCCGAAAATCTTGATTTGTTCCAGTGATATTATATGTGTCACTGATATCATGTTATGCTATGACTAATTCAATGGATTCCGAAATTAAAGAAGATTGGAAAGAGACTGACGACGCCCTTGTTCAGATACGAGCAGTCATTATTAACTGTGAACCTGAGGTAGGTATCTGTAAAGCCTTGTATTATACTGTATAGTTTTCTTCGGTCCCTCTATAAAGAATAGGCGGCCTACTTTCCTATCTGGCAGCTTGTAAGAGGCGATACGGAATCTTTATGTCGTAGGTGCAACACATATTCGTTACATTTGAAATAAAAAAAACTTGAAATAGTTAAAATATTTTAAATTATATTTGATAAGCACACACACACGCCTGGCTCGCACACAACCGCGAGGCTCGGGTTCGATTTCCGACGGGGGCAGGCATTTGTGTGATGAACATTTAAATGTCTGCATTTCTGGGTCTGGGTGTTTATTAAATTTATTCTTGTATCTATTCAAGTATTTCTATGTATTAGAATCGTTGACTAACACCCATAACACAAGCATATAATTTGATTACTTTTGTTTTAGATTCAAACTGTGTGACTTGTCCAGGGATATTTATTTTATAAGTTTGTTAAAAAACTCATTGTACCTACTTAGCTACACTCATGATTTAACAAACAAATTCATCAGTGTACCTAACAGTTCGTAGGACTTATGGCAAATATTAATAACCTATCTAAGATAAGAGATCGTGCTATTTTAGATCAGTTGCCAGGTAACTAGGTGAAATATCTTGGCAACTCTAGAAGGCTTATCGTTATCTGTAGATAACGATAAGCCTTAATATTGGCCGTTAGTCGACATGTTTATTTTAAAAGTAGTAAGTACCTAAGTAATGTTGGTCCGGGCTCCTTTGCAGAATAGACCATCTGCCTTCCTACCAGACAGCTCGTAAAAGGCAAGCATAGGCTTACCGTCACTAACACCGTGACATCTGACTAGGTGGTAGAGTTTCGCAGCAACTAACTCGGTACATTGGTACCACCGCCTTACTTATTCCTGCCGCCATTAATGTCATGACCGGTTTGGAGGGTAAGGTAGCCGGTAAACTTACTTTTGCTCGAGGCCTAACAGCCCGGCCTCAGGTTGGCAACGCACCGATACCACCTTTGGTGTCTCTAGACGGCTTGAATTTTTTAGTATCAGGAAATCCGTCTGCATGTTTGTCTTCCAATATTATAAAAAAAAAAAGTATGTAGAAAAGTAATAACATGGGCCCCGTATGTTCAGGAAGAACCAGGAAGTTCAACAGATAGTGAAAGTATGCGATTTCAACGGGAAGAGTTGTATAAGCACAATGTTTTACGAGATTGTAAGAAAAAACTGGCTCTTGGCGTTAAATTATCAAGTGATCCAGAGGTAATTGTTTCAATGTATAGGCATTACCAGAGATTAGTATATATATTGTCTTTGGTATTACATATACCTAGGTAAATGTTGGTATTTTTTTTAAATGCTTACAAAAGAAGCAGAGTCTTTACAAAATGTGACAATTGGAAAAATCCACTTTTCTTTTTATTGGCCGACCCGGGATTTGAACCCGGGACCTCATGCAGTCAAGTCCAACACCCGGACCGCTAGACCACTGAGGCTAAAAAGCTGAAGATTATTTAATT
>NJDC01002189.1:0-23243 GCA_002245475.1 Calephelis virginiensis | reverse complement strand
AATTAATTAAACTAATTTGAAGTTATGGTGGTTTTTAAATGGGTGAAAAAAGGGGGACGCTAAAAAAATATTTATTCTCAAAGTGGGCAGTAGACAAAATAAGTTTGGGAACCACTGGTATAACATAAAAAGTATATAGTGGAAAAGTACAAGCGTTTACCTTAAAAAGTGTGTACAATGAAATTCCACCAGGTGTCAACAACAAATTAGGCCCATAATAATTATGTAAGTCTACCGGCTACACTATCCTGCGGATCACACCATGACAATGATTATATAACTCTACTTCTTATTCTAAGATGGCATTATTTTTGAGAGATGTCATTCCAAATTAATATTTCCAAATTCTTCATTAATCTAGGAAGTGCGAAAAGTTTTATCGTAAATTGCAATCTGAATGCGTATATATCGGATAACTGGTTGTTTGGTTCCAGCTGCAACGCACTTTGTTAATATTAGGTACATGATTTCATATTATATGGAAAAAGAATAATTTCATTTTATAACATCACAGTCTGATCATGGATACATTTTTTACCATGTGCCCGTAGTTAGATTACGTAAGTCTGACCAAGGATACAAAGAGTGGACGTGGTCAGATTAGTCTAACAATGCGATCTGACCATGGATACCTGCCCCGACCACTGCAGAAATATATTTTGAGACAAATAAACATCAAAATATTGCAATCAAAAATAAAATCTAAATTAAAATTTAATTGAATGATTGAAATTGATGATTAGAAGAGAATATCGCTGAACAGGGGATATTTTTTTCTGAGAGTTAGAAGTATGAATTTTCTTTATTTCATTTTGCCATCGTCATAACGGGCTTAAATGTCAATTATTATAGTCATAAAAAAATATTGTAAGAAATACTTTTTTGTTCATGAAAACAAAAAAAAAACACATAAATTATTGCCTCAAAGTTGTAGCCAGAATTTATGTAAAACGCGCTGTCAAAGTGGCAATAATTGTTATCAACTGACCTTCATAAAGTTTGAATCCAAAGTTCAGAATACTTTCTAATTTCCCATATGCAAATACAACTTTTGAGTGTTTAATAGGGAAATATCCGTTCTTTGGTTAACGATAACGTATTATGTAATAAGCCACATGGTTTTGAAATTCTGTATGGTGTGCACCGAGCACATTATTATTTATTCTGATATTCTTTCTTCCGGATATTTCAAGATCAACAAAGTTTGACAAACTTTAGGTATTTTCGATATTATCTTTTAAAATATCAAAGTGTTCGTAGTCGTTCGTTAAAAAAAAAAGTTTCCTTTCCCATACTTAAAAAAATGTTGTAAATTGAATACATTTTGTTTTACCCCTATTTTTAGTTTGTTATAATATTTGAATAGCAAGTCTGTGTGACTTAATAGACAGGATATATTACAATATCATTATATGAAGTGAAATAAACGTAAAATTAAATAATAGACCCTTTCGTATAATGAGTCGTATATCCAGTAACCCCTAAAGCCTTTTAAGTTTTTTTGCAGTTTTGAGATAGTTCGATAATTAATTTTAATTTTAGTTAATACTACTTTTATCTTTAACTTGTTGTGGCGTTTCTCTGCTACATCCCACATAATTTCTATTTTATTTCAATCTCCGCTATCATCCAAGTCAAGTTAGTTCCTAACCCCACCATGTCTCTCATTGACCTATGAGAAGCATTGAGTTTGATCAAACATCATAACAGTCACTGTTATGAAAAAGAATTAAAAGTTGTTTGGAGTCTTTTTGAGAGCTAATGTCAAAACGTACGAGTATGTGATTTCCATCGACGATACAAACCCATTTCAAACAATAAGTCACAAAAACTCAAGCTAATGAAACAAGCAAATATTAAATCATATTTATGGAAGACAAATAATATAAACTGTGTAAATAAGTGAGTACAAATTGTTCATTTTCTTCAAAATTATTACATTACAGAAGTAAATTGTTTTTATTACAACCTTAACGAAGTTAATGAAAAGAGTGTTATTTTATTTCGTATGTTCATTACATTCCAAATCCGTTGGAAAATGAAAACCTCAAAGAATTATTTCATTATCCATTTGTGTGCATGTCCGTCTGTATGGCATTCTGTCTACACGCTTGTCAGAGGAAACGATCTTTCGTGTAAATCAATTAAATATCAAAATTATTGTATATTAATAAAATTTAGTAACAGTAACTAAATTTTATAGTCCCGCACGCAACATACCTATTTCGTCATAAATTTTTAATGTTTAATTGTAACCCTTTTTACTATTTTTTTCTGATAAAAAGAACTTATCAAACAACATGTATACCTTATTATATCAATACGGATCAAATCCCGCCACCTACATTTCCGTAAATTCCTTTTTATGCTAATTTCACTTTTGAGTTCTAGAATCCGCTATCAGCTAACAATAGAATCGACAAACGGGAATAGAACTAGGTCTAGACTAGGTCTATTTTGTTGAAGTTAGGCTTAGTTACATAATAAAGCACATGTTGCCCATGTTGGGTATTTTTGGTGGAGATCAT
Source organism: Calephelis virginiensis (assembly GCA_002245475.1). Classification (NCBI taxonomy): domain Eukaryota; kingdom Metazoa; phylum Arthropoda; class Insecta; order Lepidoptera; family Riodinidae; genus Calephelis; species Calephelis virginiensis. Next base: position 20,715 of record NJDC01002189.1, on the reverse strand, counting down.
TCTGTGCGCAGTGTAACAACACAAATGACGTGGATCGAGCGCCAACTACTTGTATATAATTTGTATTGTATGACCGCTGGTCACGGTGGGTGGCGTCTTTGATTGTTTTAATACTCAAAGGTTTCTTTTGAATGAGTGTCTGCGCCAGTTTAACCGAGTTCCTAGTACATAATACGAAACAATTTGTAATAGTGCCTACCTACTTATACTCACCGAACAAATCCACGGCGAGGGTTTCGGCGGTGCTGTCTCCAGGCCCTTCTCAATTGATAATATTCATATTTTCGTAAGACTGCTCGACGCACCTACAAATATTATTAAGTACATAATATGCGTAAAAGACGTTCTCTAATTATTGAAATTCTACTCTTTTGTATTAAATAGTGTAATATCAAAACCTCTATGTCATATTATTAATTTATCATTTTTGGAAGGGAAATACCCAGAGCGTTTAAAGCAGTCAATTATCAAGCCATTATTTAAAAAAGGTGATACATGTGATATGAACAATTATCGACCTATAACTTTAAATACAGTAATTTCTAAGATTTTTAATAAAATAATGTATGAAAAACTTTCCAACTATTTACTCCATTTCAACTTGTTAAAAAATAATCAGTATGGATTTAGAAAAGGCAGGTCTACATTATATGCATGTTTTGACTTAATACAAAAGGTAACTGAATGTCTAAATAATAGAAAGCATCCACTTTCTGTATTTTTAGATATGAGCAAAGCATTTGACTTTGTTTCACATAAAATATTGTTAATAAAACTTGAGAGATATGGCATTAGAGGTAAAACATTAGATTGGTTTAAAAGTTATTTAGAAAAAAGGAAGCAGTGTGTTGAGATTTCAAAAATAAGTGGAAACCGCAAAAAAGTCTATACTTCAAACTATCTCGTTAATGACTGCGGTGTGCCACAAGGTAGCATTTTAGGACCATTACTTTTTTTTATTTACATAAATGATTTGCCTGATGCTATCAGTCATGATTCTATCTTATTTGCTGATGATACAACTCTTCTCATCAAGTGCGAAAACAAAAATGATCTAGTCACAGAAACAACTAAAACTTTAATCAAAGTAGCGATTGGTTGAATGAGAATAATCTTAAATTTAATCTAACGAAAACAAAATTAGTCGAATTTCAAACTCATTATAGAGAAACTAAGAAAGTAGATGTTATTTTCAATAATACTATTATACATAACGTAGATTTTACTAACTTCCTAGGTATAAAAATCGATAAATTTTGCAATTGGAAATCACATATTGATTCACTTTGTAATAAAATTGATAGGTTTGTATATGTATTAAGAAGAATAAGAGAAGTAGCAGGTCTGAATGCATCTCTCTTAGCTTATCATGGATATGTTTCTTCCATTTTGCAATATGGGATCCCCATTCGGGGAAATTCTGTAGACTTAATTAGAATATTTACAGTACAAAAGAAGTGTATACGGGCGATATGTGGAGTTAATCAGTTACATTCATGCAAACCACTGTTTAAGTCGCTCAAAATTTTACCTTTACCATGCTTATATATCTTGCCTGTATGTGTATTTGTAAATAAACATCATCATTTGTTTCAAACAAATGCTGAAGTATTAAGAATTCCACACTTCAGAAATAGTAAGAAACTACATGTGCCTAATCAAAAACTTAATATTTATAAAAATAATGTATATTGCATGTCCAAATTCCTGATAGTCTGAAATCACTTCCAGTATAAAGATTTCGAAAGAAGGTATTTGATTTGCTATTAGAGAAGACATATTATAGTGTTAAAGATTTTCTTTCTGACAAGCGTAAATAAATAAAATATATATATTTATTTTTAATAAATTTAAGCCTAATTTAAGTAATAAAATCATGGTTGCCGAGGAGTTTGTTTCGCCGTTTCTTCTCCCGACTGGCTAGGTTTGGAAACGGTGGTAGTGTACAGTAGATAGGACTAAAAATTAATCTACCTTTAAATTAATTTATAATAAATTATGAAACTTATGTTCATAAATAAGGGCTGTGATTTAAATGTACATTTTTATAGAATTATCTTATTTTATCCAATACTAGCAGCCCACCCCGACTTTGCACGGCTATGAAATATACATACATATTAGGCTTCCTCTGTGAACACTTTATCTATTAAAAAAAAAAACAGCATCAAAATCCGTTGCGTAGTTTAAAAGATTAAAAGCATACAAAGGGACATAGGGACAAATAAAGGCTGTGATTTAAATGTACATTTTTATAGAAATATGTAACTTCTTAAAATTAACTAAATATTTGCACACCACAATGTGGTAGAATATGTTGTATTCTTAAATATCTTTATAACAACTTTAACACACATATTCCGCAAATAAATAATTTTCATTTCATTTCATTTCATTAAAAAAAATGTTTATAAAAGTCATATGTGAAAATAGGTTACAAATAAAAATTGAATAAAATTTACTACTCGAATTACTAATAGGTACAACAGATAATAAAATGTTGGCCTACTCCAGGAAAAAGTTTATGGTATGTATAAAATGTATTCTCGTATTTTATTAACGACGCATCAGTACAATATGTGCTCTCTATGGGCGCCAGCTATCTCTTATTAACACCCGCCTGCTTGTTCGCTGACTTCAGGCTCCTGTTTCTCGTATAGACGTAATTTCGCACTTCACACATACAAAATGTTTGCTTGTGGGTGTGCTGCTATAGGCTGCACTACCAAAAAATTAATAAATATGCAAGTGTTATTAAAATATTGTTTTTTTTTATTATATTCGTTCCATTTTAATAAACAAATCATTAATCAATTATTTAGGTAATTGTTGATTTTTCTTATTATTTATTTAACATAACCGGTCACACCGACCCGCAAATTTGTTTGTAATCCGAACTCGCCATTATTATAAAAACATTAATTGATTCGTGACGATATTTTGTGTAAAGTGAGTTGTGATTTCGCCGCATTATTCCAATTTAAAGATTACGGTATTTTTACTGGTCTCAAGTGTGTATATCTTTACAAAAGGACATTCGGCGTATTATAGTCATGCCAGGAAACTTTCTAGGTTACCTTGCTAGTGACTTAAAGAAAATGGTGGAATCGGGTAATTTTGTTTAAAATGTCCGTAAACGATCGTACAAAAATGCCAAAAGAAGACATTAATGTGATTTATAACAGATTTCTTAATTTGCTCCTACTACTTTCTTGCATTTGCATCAGACACAAAAAACTATTGATGAAATGTTAAAAAACGAAGAATTACATTATTAAAAGAAAATTTCTGTTTTACTTGTTATTTTATATGCTTGATATAATTGCCTTATTTGATAAGAAATTGAGTTGCCCCTAAAATTTCTACTTATTGTAATGTCATCGCACCCTTTGCGCTTACAAGTGTTTTTGGTAAGTTGAATAAACGATATTGTGTTTTTTTTTACATTTTAGAGGCAATTTCTTTTTAAATCGAGAAATTAAAAAGTAATTAATTATATAAAAAACCCGTTCCTAGTAGTTTTTGATTGCTATACCTACGGGGCGCCACTATCTCGTAACTGTGTAAGGCTATGGTTGCATTTATTATTTAGGTAGTTACAATTCTTCTCCGTGAGTAATGTTGTTCTGGGGCTGACTTTTAACAAAAAAAAGATGTACTAGATTTATATAATTTGCATTAAAATTAGATATAGTATTTTGGTCCGTATTAGTTATCTGCCAGGAAGTCCTGTTAAGTAAACTGTGAATGTTCTTTCTTACTTCTTTGTTCCAGAGGCAATATATGCAAGCGATAAAAAAGCCTTGAAAAGATGCCAGGAAGTGAGTGCAATAGCTCCAAATCGCAAATTTCCAAAAGCCCGAAGTCACGGGAACCTCGTACATGTTGAGTCCAATGGTGAAGCCAAGCAGTGGTGACAGAATAAATGCTGCCTTTACACCTTTCCTGCAAAAATACGGTTTGTTGTTACACGTATACTTTCTATGTTGTCATTTGGTAAGACGAATTTGAGAGATTTTAACTTGATAAATCGAAAAAAATATTTTTATTCAGAAACAAAGCATTCATTGATATAATAATATACTACAAGTAGATACTAACTATTCTCCACGGCATTGTCCACGTTAAAATTACCTAAGTCTCTCATGATAATACGTTGATTGCAGTGTATGAGCGTTATTTCTCCGTGTTGGTCCAGTCTCCTTTGCAGAACAGGTCATCTGCCTTCTTGCCAAGCAGCTCGTAATTGGTACCACCGCCTTACCTATTCCTGCCGACATACGGTCAGTGCTTGCCGTTGACGTGTTCCGGTTCGGAAGATAAGATAGCCGAGAAACTTACTTTTACACGAGGCCTAACATCCCGGCCTCAGGTCGGCAACGCACCATTACTACCTTTGGTGTGAGTTTCCTACAATCAGGAAATCTGTGAGCTTGTTTGCCTTCCAATATCATAAGAAAAAGTTACAAGCATGGAGACTTCCTAACATCTGAGTATTTAAACTTCGGCGCTGTCACTTTTACAGATTGTGTTGTACACATTTATTATTTATTTTATAAATTATGATTAGAACTGGGATATAAAAACACTTGCATTATTTTCTTCAATTCAGTTCCCGGCATAGGTTTAAGTTTGATGGCGAGAGCCCTCATTATTGTGACCATGAAACAGAGGTTGACCTAAAACAAAAGCTAGTTATGTTTCTAGACATTTTTATGTTTAATAATTAGACAAAATTATTAATTAATTAGTATTCTCTATGTGGAAGTCTGATTACATGGTGACTGAACTTGGTCCTTAGTAATTACTAACCAAATGACAAGCTTGTTTGCAAAAAGGGGTGTTAGGCCAATTGTGCAAGTCTACCGACTATGTACAGTATCACGAAATATAGGTAGGCTCCACTACTGGAGCTGTTGCCGGCGACTTAGTAAATAAAGTGACTTGTCATGGTTAGCGATAGAAACGAAATATTTATTCGAAAGAGAAGGTATATATGTAAAGGAAATTTTGTAAAAATCCGTTCAGCACCTTTTTACATAAAAATTAAACAGAAATACCGACAAAAAAATAATAAGCCTCGTTTTGGGTTTTGTAGAATACATGCAATATTGGACAATTTATAGATAGTGATATATGATAATGAATGTAAAAAGGTGTATTTTCATGATGTATTTATTAAAAAGCTAGTACGAGTGATTCATTTTTAGTATTTCAATTTAATGTTACCCACGGGTAACAGTCAAATGTTAACGATGTGATGTGACGGTTATGGTTTAATATCTAGTTAAAATTTTGTCTTTTCAGTCACACAAGTTCAACTTTTTGGGTGCTTTAAACAAAATAACTTTAAACACCTACTTATTGCTGAGATACTGAACCTATCGTTATACAGTGTGTCCAGACAAGAGCTAGTGATAATTTATAGTTTCAAAATATACCTATTTTATTAAAAAACACCCATCAAAAAGTTATTAATATATTTTTATTTCGAAAATGAATAGCTCTGTATATGAGGCTCTACGTACAAGACCCTTGCAAAAGTGACATACAGCGCTAACTTTCGAGATATGCAACTAAGAACAATAACTTTAATGTCAATTTGTTTGTAATATACTGTCCTAATACTTGATGAATTAGGACAGTATTAAAAATATTATCAATTTGCTAGTTTTTGAAGTACTTATGTTAAGAAAAATGAATAAAACAGTCCTTTTTTTCTTATATTAGCATTTTAAACTTTTTAAGACATTTTGTAGTCAAACCTTTTCGTGATGTTTATTTTTATTTGATAAATGCTATTTATACGTTTGAAATATTTTTTTTACATCTTTAGTAATTTATTGTCTAAAGAATTTGGCATCTTTTGACAGAGGTTTGATTTGAGATTAAAAAATAAATAAAATGGCTGCCATTCCGAAGGGTAGGGGGAGGAAGGTAGAAGTTAGAAGGAAGGAATTACGACTCATACGTATGCGCTTAGTGGTTGTCTTACATTATTTTACGAAGTCCTGCTCAAATTAGGGAATAAAATCTGGGAAATTATCAAAATTTTTGTTTCCCTTTTTTTGTATATCATCTTCGCATATTATCGGTAGGAAATTTTATTACACATTTTTTTATTTACTCACTGAATATTTTATACGAAACTTGGATAAAATTGTATTTAAAAACCACAAATGTTTCTAAAACATGCTAACAACATACGTGATCAATTGTCTTAACTCTTGTATATAAAATAATATTTTTATCGAAAATGAAGCGACTATGTCATAAAAATGTCATTCCAAAGTAGGTATTAAAAATATTCAGACATTGTTCAGTAGATCTAATAAAACATATCTAAACCAAAAGTTAACTCAAGTAATCGATTTTGCCGTCGTTTCTGAAACGATTAATTTTTTTTAATTAAAAAAAAAACGTATTTTTGGAGGTATTCCCGTTGCTACGTAGTCTGGATCTGTTGATGGAGTACCATAATAATGATAAACAAATAATATGGAGTCTTGTTATTTTGTAAGATGTAGGTAATGAACACTGTCTAAATATTTGAGCACCTATTTTTGAAGACCTTAAACAATACATTTTAAGATATAATTTTGTTCCTAAATTTATTCACGTCGATACTTGTTAGAATACTATTGTAAAAGCGAATCTGAATGAATTATAAAATAATGAACTAGAAGTGTGTCACCCTACTAATGCACAAATGCTAGTGTGTATATTTGTTAAGTTTTGTTTTCACGTCAAAACAGCTGAACTCTTTATTAATTATAGTTTATATTTTTTAATGTTATTATCCTTTACGGATTTTCCTAAACTAGTTACCGGGAAAGAATGCAAGGTGATGTTTGCTCACCGTAGGTGTTATTCGCAATTATTAAACAAAACTAGCTTTGAGCAGTAGCCCGCGTGTATTATACAGACTGTTTAATCTCGTCTAGTAGTTTTTTTTTTGACACTATACATATAACTAAATTGCGTTTGTATGGAAAGTACATTACAATGATAAGAATGCATAAGGCTACATTTGTTTTAGTTCTTTAGGTTTAGATGTAAACGAGTCTACATATATAAATGTTATAAGTTTTTTAAGTAAAAATAAAAAAAAAATCACAAAGTTTCATAGAGTTAAGTTAGTAGGGTGAGTTGATTACTTACCGCTACGATGATGAAGCGAGGCGCTTGGCAAATCCAGTAGAGATCGTGGAAGTTGTACCCGTACCAGCATCTAGAGACATCACGAGGAATGACGGAGGTGAATTTACTCAATGAAAGAAAAAGACCAGCTGTTGCAACGGTGACGCTCGCTTTGTAAAATGGACTTATCGTAATAATAAGTAGTATGGCATATACTACACACACGTACACACATTCAATTTGTGTGCTTCTCGAGATTCTTGTTTAAGCTTGCTACTCTTCAAACCAGAATAATATGAACAAATGACATTGTAATTAGATGCGAAATAGTTACGGCCGCGCATGTTGCAGAACCTACCTACCACATAAACCTAGTTCACGTTGGTTCGTCAAGCTGGAAGGTCTATCTCACTAGCGAGAAACAATGTTAATACCTAGCCATGAAAAACAACAAACTCAACTTGGTATACTTACTATTAATAAGCTGCATGTGTTTGTATACCAAAAACATTCCATAACAAATAATTGAAATAGGTTACCTGACATTTATAAAAAATATTGTTTGTTGAACCCTCTGCTGCCATAACATCAAAACGTTTTGATCATTTGGAATAAGATTTACATAGTTAAAAAATGGAGGCCCGAACTTGACAACCGTTATGTTGGGCAGAAGCGCAGATAACTTTGAAAGGATTCAGATGTAATAAAATTACAGTAAATTAACGTAGATGAATTAACTTATAACTTTTTAACTACTCACGTTCTCATTGCTTCGTTCTGATAAGCAAAGGCCATAGCGATCGCCCATACGATAGTGACCAACAAGGGAAAGACCCAGCCGAAGACGCAGTATTTCATGAACGAGAACTGAACGCTCAGCGTATCGCTTGAACAGACACTACTGTACAAGTGTAAGCCCTCCACAGCCATCCAAGCGTAGTTAGCAGTGACCGTGTACTCCAACGCCACGTAGAAAGCTTCACATAAGTATGGCTGCAAAACAATAAGATCTCAAGTTTAATTCAGAATCACTATTATCCACTTGTATTCTGTAGCATACCACCTTATTCACGTGGACCAAATACTTAGCGTGTCAACAATCACCGGATCGTTATCGCGGCCACTCACTGCGAGGATCTGCCAAAACAAACTGAGTAGGGTTCTTTTTTTTTAATTAGTCATACTAATTACATCGTAGAGAAAATATTAAAAAGTACAAACTTCACACATAAAACAAAATACAAATACAACATACCTACAATGTAAACAGTTTTAAGTTAGGGTTTTTTATGATCCAACGTAAACTATCAACGCAATCATTTTAATTTTATAATTCGAAAAGAGAATACTCTAACGACACATGTATATCGGCCGTGAAAACGCTTTACGAGCGAAATCTGTAGGCTTCTTAAAGAATAATGAAAATATTGTCAGCAACAAATAGTACACGTTTATCCAGTATTTTCCTCAACAACAAACATAATATAATAATAAACATAATATAATAATAATACTAACGACATCATCTATTCCCTTGTAATGGATATCATCACGCACGGCGGCCTGGCTGGTGTACAGTACAAGTCGTATTAGCACTTGAGAGAGCGTCACTCCGAATAAACATTTGTGTAGAGTAGTCCGGTTACTTCGCAATGATCTAAAACATGTAACAAATGCAAAATTATTTTTTTGCACATGCGAGCGTATATACTATACTACAAACACGCGTACATTTAATACATGCTGTATGCCATTTCATACAAGTACATACTTAGTCGGGTCGGGTCATAAGTTCTGTCACACAATAAAAACTTTTCAATTGAAGATGATGGCCACAAAAATGTTTCTTATTTTGAATTTAGAATCTTTTTAAAAATAAGTGCGTATATTTTTTCTTTTTTTGACGCATTCTTAAATATGAAGTCGATGCTTAAAAAACACCGTGTCGCGGTCATCGCGCTGCATCAATCGCCCTCGCTCCACCACCAGCAGTGGTAAACGCTGTCAAGGCGCAAATTCAAAGAAATCCCACCCGCAAGCAGAAGCTGTTAGCCCTTCAGATGGGGGCTAAGCAAAACCACGATGAAAGGGTGTTCAATGAAGACTTAGGACTACGAGCTTATTGCAGAAAAACAGGACATCGCTTAGATGAGCGCCTAATGGACACGAGACTAAAGAGATTAAAGAAGGCGTTTTGTTGAAGGAAAAACGCACCGTTCAATTCTTTTTTCCGACGAAATTTTTTTTACTGTGGCGGAAAGTTATAACAAACAAAATGATGAGGTGTAGGTACACTGAACGTCCACTGCAGTGACAAAGCATGGCACCATCCGGCGAAGCCATTTTCTATTCGCAGTCATGGTTTGGTTAGGAGTCCCATATTGGGGCTTAACTCAGATACACATTTGTGAGAAAGGCATAAAAACCAATGCGATTGTGTATCAAAACATGGACCTTGTGGAACCGGTTTCTTATACCATGTTCAATAACAGGCCCAGGGTACTCCAACAGGATTCTGCGCCAGCCCATATAGCGCGAAGCACGCAAGACTGGCTGACTGCACATAATATTAATTTCGTCGGCCATGAAGACGTCCACTGCTGTATTACAAAATATGGCAACACTTGGAGCAGCAGGCCAGCTCAAAACCTCATCTCAATTAGCAGTCACTCAAGGCATCCCTGATCAAAGCAGCCGTCGATATTGACATGGACCTCGCGCGTACTGCTGGCCGCACAGATTGAAGGCCTGTATTGAAAATTGCGGGGCTCATTTTGAGTAAACGTAATTAACATAAGAAGGCACGTTTTAGGACGTTTATTTTGATAAGTAAATTATTATTCTAAAAACAAACAAATGATCATTATTTAACAATAAACTAGTGATAGAACTTATGATCCGACTAAGTATAATACACAACATATAACTGCAGGCATATAGTAATTTGTCTTCTATTGATTATTTTAAAATATATTATTTTACGAGAAATGTCATCCTGTCACAAAAACGTTACTAAAAACCAGTTTTGTCAAGAGGATTTTTTTTTATGGAATTTGGAGGCAAAGAAAAACATTTCCTGATGTTAAGAAATAGACTTCACTAGTACATAAGTGACAGTGATGCATCTCCAACTAGAGACTAGGACAGTAAGTCTTTCGCTTGTGTATATTTACAGGCTACTAAAACCTTTAAACCCTAATCCAGAGAGAGGGAGAGAGAGAGAGAGAGAGAGAGAGAGAGAGAGAGAGAGAGAGAGAGAGAGAGAGAGAGAGAGAGACAGAGAATTAGTGACAGAAATTGGCATTCGTCTCTTAAAAGTTGCTTTACAGGAAAAAAGTTGGTCATATTCTTTACAATTACTAAACCAATTTCATTTTTAGCAATTACATCAAATTGTATACAACAATTATTTTCATACATCACAAACTATAAACATTACATTTGAATTCCAAGCAACAAATTTAATATGAAAGTAAAGAATGGAAACAAACTCATACATTCGACTTCACCGACACACGAGTCGCGGAGACAAAAGTTGCTCACGGACTATTACAATACACATAGTACATAGCACAGACTTAAGAAGGAAACAAAACGTAGGAACCATTTTGTTCACAAGGCATTTCGTTAAAAATGAGGTTGGGTTCGAATCCCGGGTCGGGCAACAAAAAAATTTGGGTTTTCCAATTTTCTAATAAAAAAAAGACGGGTTGCACTCAGGTAGTGCCGGCAGAAGTGAAAACTTGAATATTAACGTTGTGCATTTTTGATATTTTGGAATAATTTAAATTTTGTACGAATTGTTTTAATTATCAGTATGAAAGTACTATCATTTGTGTGGTAGAATACAATAGTCTTGTGCTTAATCGGACATTTTTGGGTTCGCACTGTAATCATACAATCCGTGAAATGTATTAGTGCACCTTATTATTACTATTAGTACTCTGTGCTAAACCATGAAACTTCAGTACGTTACCTAATAGTACGGCCACTTCATAATTTACCTCTGCCAGTTAAAATAGTATGACAAGGAGATAAAATATGATGAAATATTTAATTTTTCAAACTTATAGGTACATAATTCAATTCAATATAATATTTATATGTATATCGTTTTCCTTATATTATTATTCCCTTTGTTAAACTTATAACTTTTTCGAAAACAGCTAAACTTCTTCACAATGTTGTACTGTAATTTCTATTAACTGAGAAACTATGATATACCTACAAGTCGCAAAAAAAACTAGCATCTATTTTATCTACAACAAACTGTTTTTTCACGATTGTTTAACACTCACTCGTACTGGCATTATCCATTGCGAATCCTGTACTGTTAGGAAATATGTAAGCAATACAAAACAGCAATAAATCTACGTTTTATTTTAGATCTCGCGCAAGCGACCTGCGTCGACATCTTATTCGCGGATGCGCAGTGGGCCGTCTTACGTTCTGACGATCTGACGCGAGTTTAGAAGTTTTACCCATTCTAAAAAAAGTGCGCAACGCCGTTAAAGAAGTTTTCACTTCAAAAAAATGCTCGGGATTGGAAATGTGCCCGGTTGGCGATAGGCTTGCCACCTATCACATTGTAGGACATTGTCTTCGGCTAGTCGTGGGTACCCTGGTTGTGCCTCTGCCTACCTCTTCGGGTATAGGGGCGCGAAGATACTTTTTTTTTAAATATTAGGTTGACATGAAATTCAAAGGATATTTCAGAGTTTCCAACGCTTTGTTAAAGGTTTAGGCAAATAACATTCGTCAGTGGCAAAATAAACTAACATATTGTCCTTTGTGCACCCATATTTTATAGTGCTTTATTTCACGAACGGAGTGAGGGCGGAGAAAGCTCAGACCGCAGTCGTTTGCTCTATTCTCTGCATAGTAATTTGAAGTAAATTTCGGTATAAGACCCCACGAAGAGCAACAGCAAACTAATCGATGGATGTAGGGGCTTGATGAACGCGAGACATGACAACATTGATGATTAGGACATGGTTTGAAGTTCGCAGCTGTATCCATTCATAAATATTCCTAGATAAGTTACACAACTTGAATTTAGCCTCAAAGTAAGCAAATTAAATGCTTGTATACGGATGTTAGTCAACGCCTCCAATAGGCACATAGATTGGCATGATAGGCATGCATTGGTTGGCGAAGTAATGCATGTGTGCTAACCCTTCGACCAATAAGGCGGTCAGATTCATAACAAGCCCTTACATAATATTAAAGACAATCAGATCTAAAAGGGTGTCTACGTTGTCATCGTCTGACAGGAAGAGATAATTGACATTTGTTGAAAGAGAAAATGTGGTCTGAACACTAAAGCGTTCAAACATAATGCTTACCTGTGACGCACTTCTGGGTATCGTTGCACAGACTACATTAAATAAACGGATATTCAATAAGACATTTTAAATAAGTAACTCGCAACATCAAAAAATAAATCATTCGCATTATTAAAATTAATAAATAAATACTGTTGCATATTTTATTGTAAAATGAGTTTATTCGTTGGTTTCGCAAAATTTTACAATCGCTCTGTTAAGCTGCGGCCAAACCTGAGCGTCAAGATCGCGGAACGCGTCTACAACGCGAACTAGACTTGCACCGTTTCTTATTTCACGGATCATCAATGGAGTTAGAGGTGCACGCTTTCGCCTCAACTTATGAAAACTACGAAATTAACGTCATATCTGTTTATCATTATATGGTATCAGTCTTAAAGTTAAAATATTAAGAGACAGTCATAGTAAATATGTACACGTCTAACAAGTCGCGTGCGTTACGCTTAACGTAAGCTTAGCGGTCGATTAGGTGTGCAAGGCGTAACATGTAAATTCGCGCAGCGTTCGTCCCATATAGCATATTGTTTTCATTTTTATATAAAGACTAGACGATATTAGTTTGCCACATTCTTTTCCTAGCATATAGCATCAGGGATATAAACAAAAACTTCACATATGACAACGAGCAGTGAATAAAAGAAACACATAATGCAATTATTAAACTGTCATATTGTTAAATTGAAATAAATTTGCCATTTTGAAGAGGTGCAACAAGGAACTGGGTCATTCGTTCAAACAGCCTTAACAAATAACACAAATTTACCTCATGCCACAGCGAAACACAATTGTGTACATCTCATGTAAGTACATGAACATTTTTGAAAACATTTCTTACGTATTCGTGCAAAAGAGATACAACGATATTATGAGGCTTATGAATGAGATGCTGAGACCCCATAGGTCCAACACTCGTGTTCGAAACGCAATTTCATATTTCTGAAACAAAACAATACAATACATTAGCTAAATGTTAAGTTTTAACAGTTATTAAAACCAGTCAAGCGTTGCCTCCTTCTACATTAGATAAAACACGCAGTATGTATATAGTACGTACGATACTTGGAGAATATCGTTACCTCCGCCCCGCCCCCTCACTCCACGCCCCCTGCGTCGCCTCTATCGCCACGAAACGAGGTAAAAAGAAACAAAGATAGAGGCGGTCCAAGTGGTTATCGTATTCTTTAAATTAATGCATAATAGTGTATCCTTCCCATTTAATACTACAATTACTTGTTGTTTTATTGTTGTGGCACAGGGCAGAGTCAATATCAACTTTTCAAATCATCGATGAAATGAACTAACATCGGAAAGAAAATATGTGACTACTCATTTGAATATCAATCGTTTAATAGGGAATTCGATAACCATGCATTCGAGCTCTTAATATTTTAATCAAAGCTAAATTTCTCGTTTATGACTTAAATAGTGGATTCTTTTACGGAAAACATGTCAGTTCCTCATCCCCTATTTGAAAGTTGTGATATGAACATCTGTCGTCTACCCAAAAGTTATCAGGAGAGGCGTCTTCAGTAACCTGCCACATTGAGTACCTACGGGGAGCAAGTATTAACTATTTAGAACAGAAAAACTAAAAAAAATGAAAAAAGAAAGAAAAACAAGTCAGAAGGTTTCATAAGGCGATAAAACGGCATTTCGAATTTCTAGTCATTGTATTATTTCTTGCTTAATGTTTTTCTTTGGCTATCGTATATGTATAGCTTTCGATAACTACTTTTAAAGAGTTGTGTGACCAGAGTTTAGTATTGTATAGAAATGGAATTTGTATTCATCATATAATGTTTTTGCTCTTTTTTCCTTCCCTCTATCGTATTTGTGTCCACAGTTTATTTCATCAGCGAAGTAGGTACATATCGTTGTGATATAAACATAATTTGAACATGCGTTAACTTTTTTGTTTATAATTTACAAGTTCTTAAAATAGAGTTAGTTCCAAAAAATATTTTCACGTTCTAGGCTCACTTGTCATACCAAAATCTACCCAATCTTATGTTATAAAAAACTAGCGGCCTATATGACCGCACAAATGACATAACACAACAAAACAAAAAAAACAAATGAAAAAAGTTTCAATATGGCAGGACAATCCCCATCTGAAAAAAGTTTCAATTTGACAGAAAAATACCCCAATGCGTATTTTTCTGTCAAATTGAAACTTCTACAATACATTTATCATTTTTTTTGTAAAAATGTGATAAATTAAGAATCACTTTACCAACTTTACGCAAACTTCACCTAAACCATCTACTAAATAGTCCAAACAAAGCCTAAACATTAGGTTTGGATAGGTGACCCCGTTGCTGAGTTATAAAATTACAACGACAAGTGGCATTGATTTTTATAGATATAGATAAAAATACAGTGAAATTGTCGACACCATAAGGTGAAGTGTAGGTAAAACGAATATATTTTATAAATCGATCCTAAAAATCTTTCAATAGGCGCTATATTTCTCTCTTTGTTAGTAGTTTTAGTTTGTCAATTATCACGTAAATGTAATATTTTCTTTTCACATTAATTGTCGTACTGGGATTTTCTTTATGGTATAGTTTGTATTGTAAACATAATGTACCATGCCTACATGATGTATACGCTTTGGACATATAATTCGGTAGGTTACTTATACTTTAATACTTAAATTATAAGAGTTGCGTTAGTATTACACACAGGTTTATTTAAAAATACGAATTTTTAAACGCATTTTATTTATTTTATTCCTTTTTGCAGTCATATATTTACACACGTACTGGTCATAGTATTTGTCTTTGTTATTGATTTTTTAATTTTTGCATGTAATAAATGAAAAACGGTACACAAAAATATGCTTGAAAAAACTAGGCGAAACGTTTTTTGGGTAAAATTTAACGACACCTTAATATTATTGTCATTCAGCGTTATAAAGTCAATCCTCCTTAATTTCAAGCACACAAAGACTATTTGTGTGCTTGAAATTAAGGAGGATATTTTATAGGAATACATACAGACATACATACACTACAAAATCATACCTTTTCTACGTCATCGGGTAGAAAACAACACATGTTAATATTAAATAAAGAATCAACACCTTCTAAAGATAAAAAAAATACCTTTTGTAATACCATTCTAACAACGTTCTAGCAAAGATTTAAACGCTCACCGAGCTCGTACAGATTCACTTAGAATTTCATGAACAATCGACAGATAAAAAAAATCACTTACAACCGAGCTGTTGCCTTCGGACATGTTGATGCTGGATAGGGGATGTTTTTCCACTAATTAAGTATTAGTTATGATAATTTTTGTTTTGATGTTAAAATTACATTCGCAAAAGCTAAGACTGTACTCTCGCCGAAAGGTAAATGCGTAATAAAATTATGCTAGATCCACGGGGGGCTCCCCGTGCCCCGCCGTAGGGCCGCGCAAGCGTCTTGACGTCCGAATCACCTGAAACGACCCTGAATGTGTTATTGATTGATCTGCCTCGGAATAACAAAATATAAATAGCACTTAAATTCAGCTAGGCCCACGTGTTGCCCTATATTACTTTTACTCCCACAGATTTAAATATCTAAGCAACAATATTTTTTAAAACCCTACATATTATATCAAATGGCCCTTATTTCAAAATGGCTTATTACATACACGGTTTAATTTTTTTTCTTTGTTTCGTGCAATCGGATTCGTAAAATACGAACACCAAACGGTGTTATGGCTAACTTTAACGTCTTTAAGCTTAACACGAGCTCACGCCCGATAGAACAGTTCCACTAATTCATTTCTAAATAATTATACTTACATCAATTCTAATCTTTTCTACAATAGTAATTATATAGGGGGTTCAATCTTCTCACATCGCAAGCAAGGAAACCGATCCGAAATCGGTCTTCCTTTGTAGGCCCTGCGTCGTGTCGCCCGAACTCTGGTTGGTATTGGTATTTCAACGAACTTTGAACTGCTTTACTCATTTATATAGATTAAGATACAAGAGACTAAATTCATACATACGAGAGAATATAATACAATAATTTTGTATATTATGATTTTAGTTACTTATATCTCATTTTAGAAAAACAGGACCACCGACTTATGATTCCGGGGCCGAATTTTGCATCGATCTGGCATTGAATCAAAGTGAACAAAATAAAAAATACAAAAATAATGTACTCGAATCTTTGACTAACACCAATAACACAAACATATAATTTTCTTCCTTTGGGTTTTATGTAAACGTGTAATATTATTATTATACTAATTATTATTATTACCATTTATTAATATTACATTTTATTTTTTTAAGTTTATACATTTAAAATAAAAAATAAAATAAAAATATAAACATAAAAAATAGTATCCCAAAGACGGTGGTCTTAAAACTAAACCGTCAGTGGTCAGGGCGACAGAGTGAGGAATCTCCGCACAATGCGTGCCGTCCCCAAAATTGCTGCCTTCTGAATCCGGCTCTTGACCCAAGGTTGAAGAGCGAGTCTCTTAAGATATTGGTCGAGATTCTTCGCTATTAGACCGTTGACTGACACGACTATCGGGACAATTATTGTTGAGTCAACATCCCACATGTCAGTAACCTCGTGCGCTAAGTCTATGTATTTTGTCAATTTTTCCTTCTCAGCTTTCACAAGGTTAATGTCACATGGAACCGTGATATCAACAAGAAAAGCCCGGCGCTCCAACCGATCTACCAGCACGATGTCAGGCTTATTGGCGCCAATAGTCCTGTCCGTGATGATAGATCGGTCCCAGTAGAGCTTTGCATGGCTATTCTCAAGAACTGGCTCCGGTGTATACTTATAGTAAGGTACATCAAAACCGACAAGTCCATATCGAAGAGCAAGTTGCTGGTGGATTATCTTGGCTACTTGGTTATGCCTGTGAAAGTACTCGCCGTTGGCAAGATGAGAACAACCGGAAATAATATGCCTAATAGATTCACCAGGACGTTAATATTTTTTTATTATTCATGATTCATGATCGCCTCTGTGGTCTAGTGATTCAGTTGTTGGACTCGACTGCATGAGGTCCCGGGTTCGAATCCCGGGTCGGGCAACAAAAAGAAAATTGGGTTTTTCCAATTTTCTAATTAAAAAAAAAATGTTGCTCGGGATAGGATATGTGCCCGGTTGGCGATAGGCTTGCCACCTATTACATTGTGGGACTTAGTGTCTTCGGCTAGTCGTGGGTGCCCTGGTTGTGCCTCTGCCTACCTCTTCGGGGATATGGGCGTGAAGATACTTTATTATTCACATTATTATTATTATTATCAGGGGATTTATTTTTTCTCAGCTTTTAGCTGGTTTTAACCATATTTACGGGCCGAAACCAAGTAAATATGGCGTGTGGTGTGTTAGTTGTGTGTGTATGTTGTGTGTGAGGGTGTGATTTCGTTTTCGTCTATTTGCATGAATTTTCGAACTATTCTACAAGTATTTAAAATGGCTGCTTTCTGTAGGGTTATGTAGGTTGTGTCTTTTTAGGTCCAGTAATTTAAGGCTATGGTGTAGGTGTTTCGGTATGACTCCTGTAGTAGATAAAACTATGGGAACTACGTAAACTTTATCTTGTCTCCAAATTCGGATAACTTCTTCTTTCAATTCTGCGTATTTATTAATTTTTTCAGCAATGGTCTTCTGTAGGTTGTGTGTATTTGGTACTGAGATATCTATGAGGTAAGTGGTATTATTTAGTTTATGGGTGAGTGTTATGTCCGGTCTGTTGTAGTGAATGGTTCTGTCAGTGAGTATGGCCCGATCATAATACAGTTTGTGTGTGGCGTTTTCTATAAAAAAATATGGTTTGTAGTTGTAGTATGGTGTGTATGTGTTTTGTATGAGGTTGTGTTTCTGTGCTAGGTTCTGGTGAATGATGTTTGAAATTTGATTGTGTCTGTGTGTGTAGTCTGTTTGAGTGAGTGTTGAGCATGCCCCAGTTATGTGTTGTATAGTTTTTGGGTTGAGTGTGACATCTGCGGCATTTATCATTCGTGATGGAGGGGTCTTTAATTATATATTTCTTATAGTTTTTCGTATTTATTATTTGGTCCTGTATTACTATTATAAATCCTTCCGTTTCAGGGAAGAGGCTGCCGACTTTTACCCATTTGTTTGAGGCTTGTGTGTCTATGTGAGATTGTTCTAGGTCGTGTGGATGTCGTCCGTGTAGTGTCTTCTTCTTCCAGTTGTCTATTTTTTGTGTTTGTGGATTATGAGTGTGAGGGTTGTGTGTGTATGTGTGTTCGATAAGATTGAGTGGAGTATAGTTGTGGTCATTTTCGCATATTGCTTTGTGTATGTCGCTGCTGTGTGATTTTGTGTGAAAGAATGTTTTCAGATTGTGTATTTGTTTTTCCCAAAGATGTTGGATGTCAATTAAACCCCTGCCACCGTCCTGGCGTTTAATTATTAGTCATTCTATGGCAGATTTGGGATGTAGGTTATTGTGTTTAGTGAGTGTGGTGCGTGTTGTTCGTTCTAGATTTTCTATGTTAGTTTTTGCCCATTTAATGACACCAAATGAGTATGTTCGGATGGGTATTGCAAAGGTGTTTATAGCTTTGATGATGTGTCTGCCGGAAAGTTGTGTTTTACATATTGTGTTGAGTCTGCGTTTATATTCTGTGGTGAGTGATTCTTTGATGTTAGTGTGATCGAGTCCTTTTTGTTGTGTGTAGCCTAAATATTTATAAAATTCAGTCGGTTCCATCGACAAGATGGTATCTGTATCGTTCACCCCATAGTCACCGGGCTGTATTTTGCCTCGTATGATATGAAGAGTTCTGCATTTGTCTAGGCCAAATTGCATGTGAATGTCATTACTGAAGGTTGTTGTAGATTTGAGTAACTTTTCCATGTCGGCTTTAGTTTGTGAGTAGAGTTTGATGTCGTCCATATACATGAGGTGTGATATTGTGGTTTTGTCGTTATTGTGTGCGAGGCAGTATCCAGCCCGGCAGCGCTGCAGCAAGCGAGACAGAGGGTTCAGGGCGAGGCAGAACCACAAGGGACTCAGGGAGTCTCCTTGATATATATATATATTTTTTATAAATATCTGTCGTGTAGTAAAAGTGTTATGGGAGTTATTTATTTGGAGAGTTGTTTTCCATGCGGGCATAATTTTACGTAAAAAGTCTGTAATTGTAGGGTTTATTTTGTAAATGTCTAATATTTGTAATAACCAGGAATGTGGAACATTGTCAAAAGCCTTTTTATAATCTATGTAGGTGCAATGTAAGTTTCTGTTCTTTGATGTGGTGTGTTTGTGTATGGTGGAATCGATGATAAGCTGCTCCTTGCAGCTCATGTGACCTCGTCTGCATCCTTTCTGTTCCTCTGCTATAACGTTGTTGTGTTTTATGTGTGTGTTGATTTTTAGGGCTATTACGGATGTGACAATTTTGTATATAGTAGGTAGGCATGTGATTGGTCTGTATTGTGAGGGTTGTGTTGGGTTTGTAGTTTTAGCATATAGGTTATTCCCGTAGCGATGAAATCAGGTATCTGTTGATTTCCAACAATCATTTGTGTGATATTTTTTGCCAGGTGTTTGTGTAGAATTGTTAGTTTTTTATACCAGTAATTATGTATTTTGTCTATACGCGGCGATTTCCAGTTGTGTAATTTAGCTGTGATGTTAGTTAAGTCTGTTAGTGTAATGTCTTCAAATTCCATATTGTCTATTGTACTTGATTTGTTAATTTCTTCTGCTATCCAATCTGCTTCATCATTGTGTTTTATTTCTTCCTCCCAGATACCTAACCAAAATCTTTCAAAATCTGTTTGTGTAGGTAGTTCTGTTCTGATTGTTGTAGGTGTGACTTTTTGTGGTGTGTGTGGGTGTCGGTAAAACAATCTTTCATTTGTGGCAAATAGTGTGTTATGATCATTTCGTTCTTGTGCTTTCTTGTATCTTCTGAGTCTATGTACTTTCAATGATAACTTTGGTTTTAATGTGTCTAAAAATTCTTCAGGTTTTCTATTGTTGTCTTCGTGTCTAGTGTGTATGATTGTGTTTCTGAATATTGTTTGAACTCGTTTAACTACCTTGTCGGACCTATTGTTATTGATGTATTGTTTGAGTCTGCTGCAGTCGGCTCTGAGTTTTTCAATGTCTCTTTCTAATCTTATTTGCCATGATGGCTTGTTATGTTCAGTACGCCTATTTTAACGTTGTTTCCTATTTTGTAGCCAAACTCTTCGGCTACAACTAATGCTGTACAGTA
>NJDC01002187.1:92064-108506 GCA_002245475.1 Calephelis virginiensis | reverse complement strand
AACATTCACTTCCTATGGGAAAGCACTGGTGGTTTCATCTATTTATAAATCGAAAACCGTTGTTTCATAATAAGAATTATTTCGAAAATTTGTGGTGTGTTTCTTCCATTATATATGTATACCCTCTATGTATCGCCTCTATGTCAATGTCTGTGGTCTAGCGGTCCGGGTGTTGGACTTGACTGCATGAGGTCGAAGCCGCCGTAGCCGAAGATACTAAGTCCCACAATGTGATAGGTGGCAAGCCTATCGCCAACCGGGCACAATTCCAATCCCGACCAACATATTTTCTTTTTATTGGCCGACCCGGGATTCGAACCCGGGACCTCATGCAGTCAAGTCCAACACCCGGACCGCTAGACCACAGAGGCTTTTATCTATGTATACCTAAAATATTTATCCCAGAAAGTGTAGTGTATTTCTTCCGATAACTAATTACGTGATCCTAATCTATATGTATATATTATACTGGTGGACGCCCATTGGTCAAAATTCGACCATAATAAATTTCGACATCTTTTTCATCGACATTCTTTTTTGGTAATAATGCCCTCTTCATTTATTTGTTTCCAAATTTTATGAATACAGTTTAAGCGCCATCTGTGATCTTTTATCGTTATCATTAATTTATTTGTTTGTTTGTGTCAAATGCACGGCAGTATGTGTAATGTTTTATTTTTTGATTTCGTGCCTTATAAGCATTTTTGTTGAAAATATTAGCGTTGTGCACTTCTTCTACACATAAACTGTAAGTGTGCCAAATTTCATAACCCCTTTTACAAGAAATTATTATCATAACAAAAAAAAGTCCTGAGCTTATCTTTTTAAAATTCCATAAGGAAACGTCAAGCAACGATTACCTACTAAATTGAGTAGCATGAAGTTCCTGCTCCCGAAGGACATTAGCGAATAATTTACGAGGGTCGAAATAGCCGAATAAGCAGATTCCGCTAATCAATTTTGTTTGTAGCAAGGTTTACGGCCTTCGGGTACCTAAATTTATGCCTCGCTAGATCGAATAAGAAAATGTTTTATGACGGACGTCAAAATAACCATACCTTTTTATTATTATTGTTTTTGTACAACGGACAAGCAAATTGTCAGAAATATAAAAATAGGTTTATTGAGCATTCCAAAAACTTATTTCACCAAACATAAGCGAATTGAACTAATGTTTTTTTTTGTGAAACAAGCTGTCTAATATCTTTTGATGTTCCAATGGTGGTAAAAGTGTGGTTATTAGTTTGATACAGGGGTGTTAAAGTGAAACCGAGCAGGCTATAACCAAACTTTAGCTACTCAAAGTAACGGTGTTAGTGTCAAAACCCCAAAAAAAATTCAATGTTATCAATACTAAGTACTGATAACTACTATGTACGTTTTCTTTTGTAAGAATTCTTCAATGATTGAGGGAGTGGTAGTAAAAAACTGTTGCAAAGAAGTAGAAAAAAACTACTGCCTAAAATATTAGTTATTTCTCGGCCTTAAGCAAGCCTTAATAGAAAATGCGTTTATTTTTAACAAAAATTTAATTATTATTTTTTTGCTTCTCGACCCGAAATAGAATCACTAAAGTATTAAACTATGTTTTTGCACTTAAGTGTCGGTCGCAGTATTAATTAGTATTGTTAATAATGTCATTTTTATATTATTCTACCAATGCAGACAGTCAATAAAATCAACTGTCGAATCACCCAGATATATTGGGGACACCAAACATTTGCAATATCGGAGACGATGTGAAAACAACCAAAATCCTTTGTAGGCTTTTTTTGAATCTATGGCGACACTAGTAGGTAATATAATTCGATTTTGGCTCTAGGACAAGTACTTGGGATGAATTTCAACATTTCAAGGGAAAGAAAAAGTTCACCTCAGATAGGATTTCAAACTGCACCATTTCGTCGCAGACGAATGCTGTTACTGATTGATCTACTAAAAATTCAAATCATATTGTTGATTTTTTTAATCTTTTTTTACCCATTCTGTGTAACTTTTTATTTTTTTTATTTTATGACAATGGAAGGCAAACGAACTGACGGATTTCCAGATAGTAAGAACTTTACGCCGCCTAGAGACACCAAAGGCGGTAATGATGCCTTTCCAATCTAAATCCGGGATTTTAGACCGTTAGGTTTTTTAAAAGTAAGTTTACCGGCTACCTTACCTTCCGAACCGGAACACGTCAACGGCAAGCATTCGACGTTATGGCGGCAGGAATAGGTAAGGCGGTGGTACCTATTCGGGCGTGTCGTTACGAAACTCTAGGTGGAGGTCACGGTGTTAGTGACGGTAACCTATGCTCGCCTTTTACGAGGTGCCTGGCAGGAAGGCAGATGAGCTGCAAAGGAGCCCGGATCAACACGGGGAGAACTTACTTTACAATTTGTGTTATTGTGTAACAGAATATTTAAATTAAACGAAAAATATGGCTATTATAAAATGTTAACTTTACCTGCCATTATGATCAATCAATTTTATATTTTTACACAAAACCGTGTAGCTATGGGATACTACTATACAAAACTCTGTAGTATTAAACTCACCGATCGCATTCGCAACAGTGAGATCCGAGGGAGAGAAAAGAATAGAAAGAATTGGTTTAAAAATGAAAGAAGGCATGTTCCGTTGGTTCTGTGATGTGGAAAGAAAGGCAAATGAAAGATTGTATAAAAGTTGACTTTCCGTGTCCAAATCACTCGGTAATACCCGAGAGTTTATTTCTTATAATAAAATACTGTCTGCTTGTTGAAATTCTTAAACTGTAAGATAATATGCGTACTACACTTTGCCGGAGTTGGGAAGTGATAACCCCATCGCATTTTGGGTGTTTTTTGGAAACTTAGGATAGCAAATTATTACACTAGCGCTATCAGTGGATGATAAAAAGCTGTGCTGCAGCTTCCTAGTGTTGGTATCATCAGCTTGTCTACTCTCGTTGCCATGGCACAAGTGTTCACCATTGTGTTCCTTACTGCAAGGTAGGGTAGTCGGAAGAATTTTACACATTGTCGCTATAACATAGCCACGCACCAGTGTCATCTAAGGTGTCTCTAGGTGAGTTTTGTCTCTAACCCTCACAAAAGACACAATCTCGTTTACTACTTCTTATCATTAAAGAAACTGAAAATATTATAGCTGCTTTCTTTTCTACAGCGAAATGAGCAGAACGTTTCTATAGATTAATCAAATACATTTTGTTAGTCATGTGAAATGAGGTAGCTTTTCCTCGTTCCACATCAACTAATGTCTCTGGGGCCTTTGTGAATAACAACTGCAAAGGTAAAAGAATTCTGACTAGAGGCAGTGTGGGAAACTTCAAAGTACGTATTAGCTGAAAGCATCAAAAGCTTTAAACACATAAAAGTTCTTCCATAGTCTATTGGGAATCACAAAATATAAAAGCTATTTTATGAGCGGATTTTCATTGGTTGTTCTTTTTTACTTTGTATATATAGGATTGAATACTTGTAATACATAAGTATTTTTATAAAATATGATTTAAATACGATTTTTACTCTGTGAAAATAGACTAATAGTTGTAAATTGATTCAGCACGTTTTGGAAAGTTGTAATTATCAGACAAATAGAAAATATTCCGGAAACTCACTGTTTAAACGAGCCTAACGTTTTTTTTTTCAATATTAGTGAACCATAATTAATTAAAAATAAGTAAATATTATAATGAATAATCAACGTTAATGAATATTAAGAATGAAAAAAATAAAAGTAAATTATGATTAATGTTCGTAAAATTGTGTAGAATCATATAGGTACGTCATATGTTGACAAATGTGTTTGACAAGATATGATTATATAGTAATACTTTGTATGTACTCACAACTTGCAAATAAATATATATAACATGTGAATAAACTAAATAAATAGATATAATCGCATCTGTGGTCAAGCAGTTTAGTTGTTGGACTTGACTGCATAAGGTCCCGGTTTGAACCCCGGGTCGGGCAACAAAAGTCAAATTGAGTTTTTCCAATTTTTTTGTAAAAAAAGGTTGCTCGGGATTGGATATATGCCCGGTTGGCGATAGGCTTGCCACCTATCACATTGTGGGACTTAGTGTCTTCGGCTAGTCGTAGATGCCCTGGTTGTGCCTCTGCCTACATCTTCGGGTATTTGGGCGTGAAGATATTGTTTTTATATAAATAAATGAAATCTGAACATCAACCTTAAAACATTTTGTTATTTATAATGACGTCAAAAATATTTTGTTACGTTTTTAAAGTTTTGATAGTAATCACATTTGGTCTTAGCATTCAAGACCTTTTTTTTCTATTCGTAACACTTAATTAACATAAAATCATTTATGACCAAAACCATAAATTAGACGTCCAGCTTACAACTAATCTGAAATTTAGTTTAGAATATTAAAATGAATTGTAGTATCTGGAAAATTTATAGTCTGTGGTTATTTGTTTATGGACATTTAATTTCCTCTACCCTAATGCTGTATTGGAACGTAGAGCAAATACTGTAATCATGGCGTCATTCAAAATTCTAAATATAGCTACGGAATATGAAAGGTCGTTGTAGTAGAAGTCTAAATGTTTAATTTATCCTGCAATATAATAAATAGTTAAAACGCAGCAAATCTATAACAAACAAACTGACGTCGGTTTTATTACTATTTATACTTTTCATTTAAAACTAAATTGTAATTAAGGGTCCATGTATGCTAAAAAGGGTAAAATACGTAAGTAATATAATGTTTAATCATGCATCATGGCGACAAAAATACACAAGATTAACATTAAAATGGTTTATAAGACTAGTGTTTCCAAAACACGATTAATTTTACTTTACTCGATAGAAAAATATCAAAAAGTTAACCCTTTTTTGAAAGCTAAACTCAACTGTCTACTTCACTTTTGAAACTATCGACACCAGATTTAACATAAACATAGATGAGTATTATAACTAAAAGATAATCGTTTTAGGTTTTTTCATTTTTTTTTTCAAATTACTTTTATAGTGTCCAAAATTAGTGATTTGTCGCTTTAGACATTTAATTTAGAGTGCACTTTTTATAGTAATAATGGAATGGGGGAGTGCGGTGTGTGGCTCTTCTAGCTGACTAAGTGTAAGGCCTTAAAAATTAAAAATGATTACAGATCAGAAAAAGTAAAAATGCACAAAAAGACAACCTTATCTTACAATGCCATTTCAGTACACGAAATTTGGTATTTTCCTCGATTTCATTGTGATTCCATCACTAGAACTAAACTTGATGGCAATTAGAACCGCTAATTTTAAAAAGAACAAGAATTTTTAAAATCGGTTCACTAACATTACCTGAAAACCTATGCAGCAAAAAGTAAAGTATTTATAGTTTTTCCAAGATTTTTAATTTGCCCAGTTATATAATTTACCTACTTCTGTAGCATTACAGTGAGTGCTCTGCTGAATCTGAATTTGAAGAGTTCTGTCAATCACGAACGGTTTTCGTAATTTTCAAAATGGCAACCTACATTAATGGTAACGTCTACTTATTGGCTTCTTTGACAAAAAAATAGTCGAAATCGTGTGTGTGTGTGTGTGCGTGTGTGTGTGTGTGTGCGTGCGTGCGTGCGTGCGTGCGTGCGTGCGTGCGCGCGCGCGTGCGTGTGCGCGTGTGCGCGTGTGCGCGTGTGCGTGTGTGCGCGTAATTTTCAAAATGGCAACCTACATTAATGGTAACCTCTACTTATTGGCTTCTTTGACAAAAAAATAGTCGAAATCGTATGTGCGTGCGTGCGTGCGTGCGTGCGTGCGCGCGTGCGCGCGTGTGCGCGTGTGCGCGTGTGCGCGAGTGCGCTTGTGCGCGTGTGCGCGTGTGCGCGTTTGCGCGTGTGCGCGTGTGTACTTATGTACACGCGTTAGAAGTTATACTTCTTCGGCGTAATAAGATAAAAATCTTTTTAAGAACTAAAATGTTATCTATAGCTAACTTCATCATGTCGGTTATTCGTGACGGTGTGCGCGCGCATCGTAAAAATTTACCCTCATCACTTTTTCCTAACGCGCCAAAAGAAGTATAACTTCAAAAAAATAAACAATTGTGGCAGCCACAAATCACAATACAAGCATGTAATCTATGTTAGGGATAAGATAGCAAAATGGATTGTCAGCCATTTTAAATTGTTCCCAATGTCCATGTCCCTGGATATTAATCGACTGCATTACAAGAAAAACAATTAACTAATTAATGAATTAACTTTAATGTACATCAACATTTTCAACTATTACATTTAACTTAAAGTACACAGAGGCGGTCTTACCGCTTCGCAGAGAAGTTAAAAAGATCAGTTAGGTATTTAAAACTATGTTGCAAGTAAGAAAAAAAATATTATTTCATAAAATTCTACGACAGTTCGGCAGATTAATTTCCAATGTCATATACCTACATCGATTTTTCCGTAACGTCAAAGCATTGTCAAAGTCAAAGTTATGTTCTGGATAAATAATTAGGACAGTCTTTATAATCGAGAACATTTACCAGTGATGTGAGTATAGAATATCTGAAATTAACAAATTGTTTGTTTTTAAAACAACACATTGCATTCAGACAAAATTTGCCAATTTGGTTTTATGAGAATTTTGTTTCAGTTTTATTGTGCTATTGTTTAGGTTTTTCATTGTTTGAATTTTGTTAGTTTTTATTGTGATTTACAGTTTGAATCGGTAGAGCGAATAAAATATCTTCTTACAAAAATACAGCCCGAATATTTAGTTTAAATTTACTCTGTTAGCACTCACCCATACGTGATACGTCAGCGTTATATTTTTGGTCTTGTGTTGCAAATTTACAAAGTCTAAACGGAAGAGAAGACGTTACTTTAGAGAGAGTCAGCAATGTTTGGAAATGACGTCAGATCTTTGTTAAAAGGGTAACTTCCAGTAGCAATTTAGCTTCACAACTAGTAGTCTTAATCATAAGTTTTAGTTAAGTTTTCATAGTTAAACAAACCTTCTTAAAAATTGAAAACTAAATAACAAATTGACAATTACTTCATTTTAAAATGTAGCTCTCCGCATAAAATAACTTCAAAATTATTTTCCAGATAAGTAAATATTTCTAAAGAACTTTGAAAATCCTCCCTGAATAAGACACTTTTAATTCACATGAAGCTTAAAAATCCTTAAAGCTGAAAGGATTCCACGCTTTCAAGGCTTCACCGCTCATATATTATTCAGTTGGCGTCTGAGAGCGTAAATGAAAAAGTTTTAGTATTCAATGACTATTCGACCACCACCAAAATACTAAACTTCCAAAACTTTTACACCGATCTGGAATCACTTTGACGAGTTTATTTTATATTTTTGAGTATTCGCGTCGCGTGCGTCCGCCGTCAGGTTACGTAATGTGTTGATTGGTTTCGATGAATTACAAAAGTTAGATGAGTTGACGTTTTTGAAACGATTTCGTTTTCCCGAACGACATTTATAAATGTTAGCGATGTGGGCGGAAGCGAGTTGTAGATCTTTTTGGATATTGGAACTTTCTATATTTTTTTACATTGGAAGTGACGCAAACCTTCAGTCCATATCCGGCCAAGGGTTCGGCTAACTTATATACATAGTTGCAATTTAGACATAGAATGTGAATTTATCGTAAGTACCCTCTACACGTTTGTTCAATGTATATTGCAGCCTACTATTTTTAAATTATGAACTTTCTTCATTAAAAAAACTAGTCATAACTACACGCATTACACATGTACATTAAAATTTTAAAACCTAATACCTTATTTATTGGTTTATTACCAAGCTATAATATTGTAAGTTTAATTGTCAAAAGTGTAAGTTTATTATATATAATTTTTAGTGAAGTCTGAAAAATTAATGTAATTTTTCCTGTAAAAGCTCAACCCCAGAGTTTTCACTTTAGAAGTAAGAGCAGATAGACCGTAGAGAATTGTTTTCATTAGTCTAAAAGCGTAAGCCGACGCCATAGTAATGTTCTTTGTTGCTCTTAACATCTGCTATTTGGATAATAATCTCTCATTATTATTACTTACAGCTACTTGCGATCTCGCCCTTGAAAAGTAATATCTGCTACTCTATTTTTAATTAAATAAACTGCAGTGTCATCCGATTTACAAAAATGTAATGTTTAAGTTCATTCGGTAACAGGAAAGTGGATCAAATTAAACTTCTGAGATTCCACCCGGATAAACATTTAAATATTGTAACTTAAATAAAATCTTTAAGTGACAATAATGCCTAAGCTTTATCTTGTTACATGTACTATAAGTTCGTTGAATACAAATATTTCAAAAAAAGTATCTTCACGCCCATATCCCCCAAGATGTAGGCAGAGGCACAACCAGGGCTCCCACGACTAGCCGAAGATACTAAGTCACGCAATGTGATAGGTAGTTAGACTATCGCTAACCGGGCACATATTCTATCCCGAGCACATTTTTTTCATTAGAAAGTTTGAAACACCCAATTTTCTTTCTGTTGCCCGACCTGGGATTCGAACTCGAGACCTCATGCAGTCAAGTCCAACAGCTGAACCGCTAGACCACAGATATTTATTAATTATAAATAAATGCTTTAACTTTTTTAGCCGTCAGTTTTATACTGTTGACAGCACTAAAAAGAAAACTCTAAACTAAGCGATACACAAAGGCGCCTTTATTGCTAAAAGAGCAATCTCTTCCAGACAACCATATGTTATGAAAAAAAAATTAACGTGTCGCTTAAAATATCAAATAAATTAAAATTATTTTGAGACAATGGAGAAGAAAAATAGTTTAACTTAAGCCAAATCAGATTGAACGTAGTAAGTGACGTTTAACCATATTTTGTAAGATATTGATGATTGGGGCTTTCCTGACTTCTACTGGGAGCGAATTCCAAAGATTTACTGATAGCGAGGTTTAAAATCGGCTATAATAGTTAGTGTTACGAGAGGTTACTTGGAGAGGTAGAGAAAGATTATCACTTGAGTTAAGAAATTTAACCTCACTATTGCTAAATTTAAATATATTCTTTAAATACGCAGGGTATACAGGTTAAGGAGAATATAGTACAGCAATAAAATAATATAACAATTCTAGCGAAGATGTATAGGCAACCACTTGAGCTTAGCTCGTTTTTTAATGTATGAGAACTTACATTCCTATATCTATAAAAGAATTTCTTTTATTTTTATTTTCACGCCCATGTCTCCGAAATTATAGGTAGAGGCTCAAGCAAGGGCACTAACGACTAGTGAAAGACACTAACGACTAGCCAAAGACACTAAGCACCACAATGTAATAGGTGCCCAGCCAATGGGTAAACGGGCACTTATCCAATCCCGAGCAACGTGTTTTTTATTAAATGACACATTTATTTTAGCCTAACCGGGGATCAAACCCCGAGCCAAGTCCAACATTATGGCGGTAGGAATTGTTATTAAGGTAGTGGATCCCTATTGCCTACCCAAGAAAGTTGCAGTTGTTGTTTTTAATGACACAATCAGACACAACATGGTGGACCTGGACCACCAAAAGTAAATTGGTTGATTCATAAGGGAAACGAAGAATGATTTATAGATAAAATTTTTGCTAAATTTGTTTTGAAGACTTCACTTTTATAAAATTTGTGCCAGTAAAATAAAACAGATAATGTTTAGTTTTATCATGTTCCTTCATAATTCATTTACAAGAAATTGATTTTTAAAAAGCGTGTGAAATAGGCATCACAGTGGAACATTTCTTATATTATTTTTTAATTAACCATGGCTTCTTTAAAATCTGTTTGTTATAGACAAAAAGATTCAGTCAAATTGGGTAAAACTGTAAGGCGTCCGTTCATTATCATCATGAGAAAAGTACAAATTTGATTCAAAATAAAACAAATTTGTTAGAGCTTGTTTTGAAATTAGAATTTGGAATATTTTTTGTTTTATCAAAATCATTAGGAAAGGAATAGAACTGTCTTGGAATAACAAAAAATAATTTTTCAGGTGTACGGAGCCATGGGTGAAATCTATTTACATTTGTTTTACTAATCTAATGTGAAATCAAACAATATCATTTAAAAAAAGTTAAAGAAAAAGCTTTTGCTTGATTTTAAATGATGGACAAATTTTATAGCAGACTCTTTCATCTATTACCTGTTTAGTGTGGGTTGTACAAAAGTATTTGACGCTATTTTGTTGCGGCGTCCATTCTACATTCTACTATGTATCTACAGCAATGTCGATTTTTAAAGTGAAAAGTTATTTAGCGACGTTGCGCACTTTTTTGTAATGGGTGAAAACTTCTAAGACGAAAATTCGTAAGACGGCGCAGGGCGCTCGCGCTAATTTACGTGTTGTCATGTTTGTGTCAGATAGCGCAGTAAATCAATATTGTATTCTACCATATAAATTATAGTACTATCATACTGATAATTAAAGCAATTTGTACAAAATTATCTCCTAACCATTCCAAAGTATCAAAAATGCACAACGTTAATATTCAAGTTTTCACTTCTGCCGGCACTTTTTTTTAATTGAACAGTAATACAAATCAGAATCAATTTTAAATTTAAACTTAATTTTTTGAGGAGCACTGGCCACTACTAAGTGAAAGACATCACTAACAAACTTCAAAAGTCTAGTTTTATACGAGCTTGTGAAAATATCGTGTTTTATATTCCCGAATATTGTCCAATATAAAACGTAAATGTCACAGTACTGTTTTAAGCATTTTATTTCAGCTTTCATTCTCCAATTCATTGTTTTAGGTCGTTTGAACAAAATTTGGTACGTTGCTCATGAGATATTCATGCTTCAGAGCGAATATAACAATCACTTCGTATGGGAAAGCACTGGTGGTTTCTTATATTTATAAATCGAAAACCGTTGTTTCATATTAAATATTATTTCGAAAATGTGTGGTGTGTTTCTTCAATTATCTATCTATACCTAAAATATGTATCTCGGAACGTGTAGGGTATTTACCAATAACTAATTACTTGATCTTAATCTATTAATGGACGCCCATTGGTTGAAATTCGACCATAATAAATTTTGATATATTTTTGATAACAACGCCATCTTCATTTATCAAGATCAACCACTTCGTTTCCAAAATTTAAGAATGTAGTTTGTACACCATCTGTGACCTTTTATTGTTATCATCAATTTATTTGTTTTTTTTGTGTCAAAAGCACGGTAGTATGTTTAATGTTTTAGTTTTTGATTTCATGCACTTTATAAGCATTTTTATTGAAAAATATTAGCGTTTAGCACTCCTTCTATACATAAACTACAAATGTGCCAAATTTCAACCTCTATAACAAGAAATTAAAAAAAAAGTATCTTCACGCCCCGAAGAGGTAGGCAGAGGCACAACCAGGGCACCCACAACTAGCCGAAGATACTAAGTCCCACAATGTGATAGGTGGCAAGCCTATCGCCAACCGGGCACATATCCTATCCCGAGCAACATTTTTTTATTAGAAAATTGGAAAAACCCAATTTTCTTTTTGTTGCCCGACCCGGGATTCGAACCCGGGGCCTCATGCAGTCGAGTCCAACAACTGAACCGCTAGACCACAGAGGCGATCAACAAGAAATTATTATAACAAAAAATAGTCCTGAACTTACCTTTTTGAAATTCCGTAAGGAAACGTCAAGCAACGATTACTAAATTGAGTACCATAAAGTTCTTGCTCCCGAAGGACATTAGCGAATAATATACGAGGGTTGAAATAGCCGAATAAGCAGATTCCGCTAATCAATTTTGTTTGTAGCAAGGTTTACGGCCTTCGGATATCTAAATATATGCCTCGCTAGATCGAATAAGACACTGTTTTATGACTGACGTAAAAATAACCATACCTTTTTATTTTTATTGTTTTTGTACAACGGACAAGCAAATTGTCAGAAATGTACATATACATTATGTATTTGCTTGTGGTATATATATAGGTTTCTTGTGACTTCCGTAAAGATGTGAAACAAGCTGTCTATTATCCTGATGTTGCAAAATCATATACAAGTATAAACACCAATTGTGGTAAAAGTGTGGTTATCAATTTGAGACCGGGGTGTTAATCAAACCGAGCAGGCTATAACAAAACTTTAGCTACTCAAAGTAACGGTGTTAGTGTCAAAACCCAAAAAAAAATCAATTTTAACAATTCTATGAACTGATAGCTACTATGTACATTTTCCTATCTTAAAATTCTTCAATGATTGAGGGAATGGTAGTAAAAAAGGGTTGTAAAGTAGAAAAACTGCTACCTAAAATATTAGTTACTTCTCGGCCTTATGCAGCCTTAATTAGAAAAAGCTTTCATTTTTAATAAAAATTGGAAAATTGCTTTTTTGCTTCTCGACCCAAAATAGAACCAGGGTACTCATTGCCACAGAGGAATTAAATTAGGTTCTTACAAATGTTAAATGACAATGAATGTAAAAATAAAAGTATCTTCACGCCTCACGTTGTGATTGAAATGTAGTTTTAAAATGGTACCTACTCTTGCGGTTGGTTTACTACTTGTTTTTTTAATATATCTCTTGAGAAACACTTAATTTTCGGGCGTAGCCAATGAATTAGTATTGTTAATAATGTAATTTTTAGATTATTCTAGTAATTCAGACAGTCAACAAAGTCCACTGTTGAATCACCCGGATGTATTGGGGTTCACCAAACATTTGCAACCTTGGAGACGATATGAAACCAACCAAAGAGAACTAAAATCCTTTGTGGGCATTTGTCGAATTTATGGCAACATGAGTTGGTAATATCGTTTAATTTTAGCATCTGTTCAGTACGTACTTGGGATGAATTTCAGCATTTTTCAAGAAGGAAAAAGTTCACCTCAGATAGGATTTCTACACCATTTCGTCGCTGACGAATGCTGTTGCCGTTTGGTATTCTGAGAATTCAAATCATATTGTTAATTTTTTAAACCGTTTCTTACCCATTTTGCATAACTTACTTTACAATTTGTGTTACAAACTATTTCAATAAAACGAAAAATATTACCATGTTATGTTGTATGTATATTACATACAACATAACGTTAATTTTACCTGCCTTATGAAATCAATTTAATAGTTTTACACAAAACTGTGTAGCTTTTGGACGTAACTATAAAGAAACTGTAGTTTTACGCTCGCTGATCGCATTTGCAACAGATTTGAGGGAGAAAGAAGTATTGAAAGTGTCGGTTTAAAAATGAAAGAAGACATTTTTCGTTGGCTCAGTTATGTGGAGACAAAGTCAAATGAAAAATTATATAAAAGTTGAGTTTATTTCTAAACTGTAAAAAAATTACATACTACATTTTGACGGAGTTGGGAAGTGATAACCCCGTCGCATGTAGGGTGTATTTTGGCAAATTAGGTTAGTGCATTATTTCACTAGTGCTGTCAGTAGATGATAAAATGCTGTGCAGCAGCGCACTAGTGCTCGTGTCAGCACCTTACCTTCTTTTGCTTACATGGCACCAGGTGCTAGCCATTGTGTTCCTTAATGAATAGTTAGGTAGTCGGTAGAGTTGGACACATGGTCGCTATAAGATAGCTACGCACCAGTATCATCTAAGGTGTCTATAGCTGAGGGTTGTCTTTAACCATCACAAGAGATATAATCTTATCTACAACCTTTTATTATTAAAGAAACTGAAAATATCATAGTCGCTTTTTTTCCTACAACGAAATGATTGAAATTTTTCTATAGAATTATCAAATAGATTTTGTTGGTAATGTGAAATGAGGTAGCTTTTCCTCGTTCCACATCAACTAATGTCTCGAGCCTTTGTGAATAACAACTGCAAAGGTAAAAGAATTCTGACTAGAGGCAGTGTGGGAAGCTTCAAAGTACGTCTTAGCTGAAAGCATCAAAAGCTTTAAACACATAAAAATTCTGCCATAGTCTATTGGGAATCACAAAATATAAAAGCTATTTTATGAGCGAATTTTCATTAGTTGTTCTTTTTACTTTACATAGGATTGAATACATGTAATTTATAAGTGTCTTCACGACCATATCCCTGAAGAGGCAGGCAGAGACACAAGCAGGTACCCACGACTAGTGGAAGACGTTAAGTCCCACAATGTGATAGGTGGCAAGCCTATCGCCAAACGGGCACATATCCAATCCCGAGCAACCTTTTTTATTAGAAAATTGCCCTGGTTGCACAACTGCATCTTCGGGGATATGGGCGTGAATATACTTTTTTTACATAAATAAATTAAATCTGAACATTTACCTTTAAACATTTTGTTATTTATAATGACGTTAAAAATATTTTGTTACGTTTTTAAAGTTTGGATACTAATATAGAAATTGGTATCTGCATTTAAGATCCTGCATAAGATCATTCCTAGCACTTAATTATTATAAAATCTTTTAACTCGATGACCAAAACAATAAATTAGACGTCCAACTTGCAATTTATCTGAAATTTAGTTTAAAATATTAAAATGAGTTTTAGTATCTGGAAAATTTATAGCCTGTGGTCATTTGTTTATGGACATTTAATTTCCTCTACAGTAATACCGTATTGAAACGAAGAGCAAATATTGTGCCCATGGCGTCATTCAGTTAAAGTCTTAATGATTAATTTATGGTGCAATAGTTTATACGCAGTAAATCTATAAAAAACTGATGCGATTTTATTACTATTTATTCTTTTAATTTAATACTTAAACGCACATAAAAGTAAAAATGAACAAAAAACAGGATAAGTAAAAATTCCGTCTCCAGATTCAGACTTGCTGCCAATAAAACCACTTCTTAATAACGTGACTTTAAGTAAAACAAACAAATTTTTAAAATCATTAGAATCGAAATAAAAGAAATGACGTTACTTTAGAGAGAGTCAGCAATGTTTGGAAATGACGTCAGATCTTTGTTGAAAGTGTAACTTCTAGTAGCAATTTAGCTTCATGACTAGTAGTCTAAATCATAAGTTTTAAACTTGAATTCAATTTAAAATGTAGCTTTCCGCGTGAAATCACTTCAAAATTATTTTCCAGAGAAGTAAATCTTTCTAAAGAACTTTGAAAATCCTCCCTGAATAAGACACCATTAATTCACGTGGAGCTTAAAAATCCTTAAATCTGAAAGGATTCCACGAGGCTTCACCGCTCATATATTATTCAGTTGGCGTCTGAGAGCGTAAATGAAAAAGTTTTAGTATTCAATGACTATTCGACCACCACCAAAATACTAAACTTCCAAAACTTTTGCACCGATCTGGAATCACTTTGACGAGTTTATTTTATATATTTGTGTATTCGCGCCGCGTGCGTCCGCTGTCAGGTTACGTAATGTGTTGATTGGTTTCGATGAATTACAAAAGTTAGATGAGTTGACATTTTTGAAAAGATTTCGTTTTCCCGAACGACATTTATAAATGTTAGCAATGTGGGTGAAAGCGAGTTGTGTATCTGTTTTGAATTTCGAACTTTATATATTTCTTTACTTTAGAAGTGACTAACTAACGCATAGCTCAAGCTACAGAATAGATCGATCTAACTTTGTCCTTAAGGGCGCTCCACATTCTCAAGAGAATCTAGCGAGAACGCGAGAAATATGCAAGAAATGTGAATGTTGAAGAGATTCTCGTATTCCTCTCAAGTTCTCGCGTTGTTCTCCGGCTATTCTCCACTTTTTGTCGGTTTTTTGGCGCGAGACAAAGGAGCGCGAGAACGTGAGAACAGGCGAGAACGTGTATTGACTCTTTTTTTTTATAACTAACTTGTTGCTAATCTTACGATTTTTTGCAACTTCACCGAACTTTGTGGGCCTAGCAGAGTGCTCAGCCGGAGACATCATTATTTAGATGGATTGGGCTGTCACCTACAACGCCAGCACCAAAGGCTGTCTCCCGGGAGACCATACCTCGACTTGGTGCTGCGTTCTGGTTACTGGGTGGACTTGATGGAGGAGTATTTGTGGCTCGTCTCTCGGCGTTAGGCGCCGGGCGCAAGAGAGGTCTTCGTCGCTGACACCGGCGGCGACGGTGTAGTGTAATGTTAAAGTGATGTGAGTTTGTCGTGTTCCGGTTTGGAGTTGGGAGAGTAGCGTTTGTGGCGGTTATTAGGTCCGGAGGATCCGATAACACGTGGCGAGGTCTTCTATGATTGGAAGGAGCGTTCGCGACCGGTGTGTAGTCACACGCGGATGCTACCACCGGGTTCAGGTGGGCAGCCGTTTTTCAAAGTAACGCTCCGATAGTTCTTTGAAATGCTGCGCTATATTGGGTAAATCGAGGTCGCGATGTAGGTCCTCGTTGCGAACGTACCACGGGGCGCCCGTGGCAGTTCGCATGAACCTATTCTGGACTACTTGAAGCTTTTTAAGATGTGTCGGGAACGTATGCGCGAAGGCTACGCTACCGTATGCTAAAATGGGTCTAACACAAGTTTTGTAAAGTGTCACTTTGTTACGAAGTGACATTTTACTATTTTTATTAATAAGATAATGGAGACGGCTAAGTACAAACTT
>NJDC01002187.1:64066-91583 GCA_002245475.1 Calephelis virginiensis | reverse complement strand
CCCAACTTGAGCGGTCGTATATTGTGTACCGCGTGGCATCAATATGAGCGTAACT
Source organism: Calephelis virginiensis (assembly GCA_002245475.1). NCBI lineage: Eukaryota > Metazoa > Arthropoda > Insecta > Lepidoptera > Riodinidae > Calephelis > Calephelis virginiensis. The sequence continues at coordinate 91,528 of NJDC01002187.1, read as the reverse complement.
TAGACAAACGAACTGGAGTTGAAATTTTTAGAATATTTCCAAGCGGAACCCGTGTTATGGAATACAAATTTATAAGACTTCAAAAATAAACTAAAAAACCATGATGCGTGGTGTCGTCTAAGTGAATTAATGGGAATACCCATTGATGACTTCAAACACATAATTATAATATGCGAATGCGCATAACAATAAACTTGTCGCAGCGGTTATTTCTGCGTCCATCGTCATCGAGCGCGATGACTGGAGTGAGAACCTTTTGAGAACTTTGTAAGAGTGTGAACCTAAAAGAAGTTCTCGCTACAGTTCTCTCTGAAATCTTCGGAGATTCTCGCGTGAATGTCTCGTGTGAATGTGGAGCGCCCTTTACTAGTTTATATACTCGTATCGTCAGCTTTCTCTTAAAAAGGATTTTTATCAATTGGCATGAAAACTAAATATTTAAATAACTGATACAGATTTTTTGTTGCGATACCTACTACTACCTAAAAAGTGAATATCCAGGTGCAGGTGCGATCATACTAAGTGTATAATAACTTTAAAATAATAATATTTAATAAAAAAATGTTACCAAAAAGAGTTAGTACCTGTAATTTTCATTGTCTGAAAAATGAATGTAATTTTTGCTGTAAAAGCTGAACCCCAGAGTTTTTACTTCAGAAGTAAGACCAGATAGACCGTAGAGAATTGTTTTCATTAGTCTAAAAGCGTAAACCGACGCCGTAGTAATTGTTCTCTGTTGCTCCGTACATCTGTTATTTTGATAATAGTTTCACATTATTTTTAGTTTTTACTGTTAATTGCAACTTCTCTTGTACAATCGATTGTAACATAACATATAACTATTTTAATCGACTTTTAAAACAGGAGTTTATAGGTATGTTCGCCTTCTATATTTTATGTATGTTAGTCTATATCTCCGTCATTTCTAAACCAATTTTTTAAAGAAGCTTTCGAAGTGGTCGCTTGCATCCAACTTTTTAAGTTGTCTTGAATGCACTGAAATCACTTTTCCACAGCTTTATTAGATACTAGCTGACCCGATGAACTTCGTGCCGCTTGATATTAACGGTTTGTATATATTAAAGCATTGTTTTCTCCATTTTCCCTACAACTTTATTAGTTTTTTCTTATAAGAACCTTCTCCTGACTTTGATTTACATAACTAAAAAAATTAGCAATACTGGTCGATTCGTTTAGGCGTAATGCAATAACTACGCGAAACAAAAACTGAAAAGCGGGCTAATTATTGGTGTTTGTGGAGAGCAGATATTTAATACTTAGAATTTCAAATTTAAACACAAGTGTAATCCTATACACGTAACAAGACAATGTGTAGGTATATACAGAGTAGTAAATTATAATCATTCAAACTATGCGCTTCGGTTATATTCGTCAAGCTTCGGAAATCCGAATTTATTTTAAAGATATCTGTACAGAGTTGTTATTACACATAACATACACATCATTTCGCTTAAATTTAGATTAGGTTCACTAATTTAAAATAAAAGTATAAGTTTAAAAAGAGTAAAAATTGTAAACCGACGCACGTAATTAAAATACTAGTACTTAATATGTTTTATCGCGATAGTTAACTAATAGATTGTAGTCGCTAGTTCAATTTAAAAATAGTAGCTAAATCATTTCTTTGTGGTAAAGTCGAATAATTGTTTACCTAGATTAGTACTATAGCCTTACCTAACTTAATGGTACGTTAGTGCTTGCCATTGCAGTGTTCCAAAGTAAGGTAAATGCTGTACTTATTCCTGATTTGTAAGTTGGTTTAACTTTCCAACGCAATTTTAAAATCTTAAGTATCTACAGACGACGTGTATTACATTATTATAGCAAAATTCTACAAAATCCCTTCAAAATTTACTAATTCTACTCAATAGTACCTGGATTTCCGAGCTTTGCTCGGTATTTTTTTAGCAAACACTCATTTGACTTCGTGTCACTTAATAACGCCATCTGCTGGAACAACTTCATTGCTCACAAAAAAAAGTTAGTATTATTATTCGCCCATAGATGTCAGGTCATATATTTCAGTAAAAAACAAATAAAATTTTCAGTTTAAACACGAATAAAATGACATTTTCTAAAAATGATTCCTAGCTAGATCGATTTATCGCCCCCGAAACCCCCGACATTCTAAATTTCATGAAAATCGCTGGAGCCCATTCTGAGATTTCAATTATAAATTTAGAAATATACAAGGATTGCTCATTTAAAGGTATAAGATAAACACAAAATTCAATTGTCACAAAAAACTACGACCATATTTTCTTTCAACGGTGAAAAAACTCTTTCATTGGTTATTTATTGTACTCGCAGTAATCATCGCACCGGTTAATGGGAAAAAAGCTATCCTATATTATCTTAAGTACGTTCACGCCTATATCTTCGAACAGGTAAGCAGAGGCGACCAGTGCACCCGCAACTATCTGAAGACACTTAGTCCCACAATGTGATAGGTGGCAAATCCATTGCCAATCGGGCACATCCAATCCAGGGCAACGTTATTTCTATTAGAAAATTTAAAATATACATTTCTTTTTTTTGTTGCCTGACCGGACCTTAAGAAATCAAGTCCGACGCCGGAAAGCTAGACCACAGGCGCATTTCGTAGGTTTAAATCACTCACTACTTTCATAACTTGTGCCAGCAACCAATCATAGTTCTAACAATAATCCAAAAAATAAATCTCCCACAACACACACAAGACTTCTTCTGGGACTAAAATTTTTCCGAGGACATTATTTTGCTTTCAATGAAAGTTTAGGATCGAAACTACCTTTTAGATTTGACTTGCTTAGTCTTTTGGATTACTATTGCTTGTTTCAACCACGAATTCCGTAATTAAATGTCATCGTCGTGTTTTATTAAGGATACTCCTTAAAAGCCAGTAGGTATACCACAGACTAGTAAGATACACATTAAGTATACCTACGAATGTGGCTTGAGCTTTATCATCTCAATCTAAAGCGGACAGCTGTTTTCTACTATTAATAAATTTGTAGGTACAATCGTACTCTGAAAACGAGAACTTTAAAGGAAAATGTAATTGTTTTTTTCGTATTTCTGATATTAGTTTTAGCGTTTTTCATAGTATAGCATCGAGCGTACATCTGATATGCTAAAATTGATAGAAGAAGGCACTACTTTGCGAAAATCCATACTTAAATCTAAATAAAATTATTTAATTTGGCGGGAAATTACAAATTAAATAATTTTATTTAGATTTCATCTGATATGCATTACCTAAGACTGCAATGTTAAATCTTTTGATTAAGTTAAGCAGCTACTCTACATCAAAACCGGAACACGATAATAGCACTTGGTAATATGGCGACTGGAAAGTTATGTCGGTTAAAATTAAAAATTAAGTCATTGTAGCCTTCTGCCATTCAATTCAAGTATTTTCGACTTTAGTTAAAAATAAAACCACAGAGTATAAATCCAACATAATGCTTTATTTTACAAATACAGCTATCAGCCATCTAATATTACACTATGACATATACAGTTGAAGACCGCAATATTTACAGAAATAACATTCAATTATAACTAAATATAAGGCACATTTATAACACCTTAAACCAACATGAAATATCAACTAGGTACATTAGAATCTAAGGAATGATATGAAATAGGAATAAGAACACTAAAAAGTAGTGTAGTACCGGCACTCTACGATGGTTGTTTTGACGTTAGTATTACGTTAACATTTATGTATATAGCCGTTTAATTAAAACTTTTTAATGATCTCTTACTTGCCATACTAGTTATAAATACAAAACTTATAAATACGCGAGTCGTATTTATAATTAATTGACATTCACATCACTATTGCAATGTGTAACCGGCCATCATAGCGTGCTTTTAGTATTAATGCCCAAAATCTTAAAGTCGGGGTTTACGCAAGAGTTTTCTTGACTATATTACTAAAAATGTTCTTCTACTTACTCGATAAAGTACTTCGAAACATTACAAAAAATAGCGGTAATATTTAATTTATTTTCATCGATTACAAAATTTATGATTATTTAAAGTCGGACTGCATAATTCAAATAACATAATTAAGATAGTATTTTTATCCATATTAAAAAAACCTACGATTATAACTGAATAATTTTCTAGTCACTGAATAATTAAAGTACTAAATATTTAAATAAAAGTCTAAAAATAATAAATAATATACTCCACATTTGTAAAACGTAACCCCAGTTTTATTTCTCAAATATTCCTAATAATATTGATAAAACTTTAAAAGTAATATATATCTTATGATCAAATTGTATAAATACAAGTTGTATTCATACAGCGTCCAGCAAAACACGCAACACATGTAATAACATAAAGTATTCCTCGAGCATAGGCAAAAGTTATTTGATATTTCAGATTAAAATGATTTTCCCGGAACGTGTCTTTTTCATTTGAGCTTTGAATATTAAAATGAAACATACACGTTAAGAAATTTTCATATCCGTTCTACCGAAGATTAAAAATATTTACTATTTTTAGATTGCTTTTAAACAAAGTTTCAATATGTTTAGAGCTTGTGCTAAATAAAAACGTGATGTTTAATCTTGAGCAATAAATAAAATAAATATATTTATAATTACAACAAAATATGTATTAATATGTACAGAGCTTTTGGCTATAAGGATCCCGTTAAGTCTGCTGACAGTATCATATTTTAAAAAGAAGAAATAAATGAAAATCAATATTTTAAAACAATCTGATTCATTAGGTTACAGCAAATCTAACGATTTTAATTTTTTATTGTTTCTCAATAACATTAACATCCTGCGATTTATATACCAAGAAGAGGAATAAAAAAGAGACTAGTAAATACGTTCATCTCCAAACAAAGTAATGCCTTTTTATTTTGATTAATTAAATGAAATTAAATATCTTAAGTTAGTATAACTTAAGATATTTAATTACGCCCTGGCATTAGTAGCCATGATTAACTTTTATCTGTCGCTAATGTTAAGCTTACATGACAGTATCATTCGAGACATAGTTCGTAAGAATTGGACCGTAGCCAACGTCCACAAGGTGCTACGAAATGCTACGGGGCGCAAGTTTGTATTAAAAAAATGTTTTCCTGTAATACTTTTCTTTTTTTTTTCTTTTGAATTAAAACAAATACAAAAACAAGGTTAATAAAGAGGTAAAATAGTAGAAGTTATTGCCCTGCTTTAAATTATCTATTAAAATACATTTTAAATTTGTAAGGATTTTGAATAAACACTTATGAAGTAGTATCAATTTATTTAATTTAATATATCTAATTTACATTATTTCTTTAATTCTAACAAAAATATGTTTATGATTTCTAGTTCAAAATGAAAAGACTGTTTAAAGTAAGAAGACAGTAAGTTTAAAATTATGGCAGGAAATGTAAATATTTGTTGAATTGGGCCTTAATTAAGTGAACTTAAGATAAATATTTACAAAATAAGTAAAAAAAATGTCATTAAATCCATTACAGGCAGAACGGAATCGGAATAAACATTAATATTAGGAAAATAGATTGAAAGCTATTTATTTAAAAAATATCAGATATGTTTGTATCATAGTGTACACATGCTTTTCCCTGAGCCAAAAATTTCTAATGTCTACAAACATAATTGCTATCGGGAAAATCATTTAGACTATTAAATTTATTTTTGTGTATATTACGATTTTTAAAAATAATTTGATACGTGACTTCTACTTTGTTGCAAGGATATTACGGGACATTGCAAATGGATGGATTAATTTTAGGAAAGACAGCAATTTATCTACGTATTACTTTGAAAATTTTAAAAAGTACATCGATTTTAAATAATAGTAAATTGATTGTGTTTAAAATGAAGCCAGTAATTTATAAAGACAAAACCAATTGACGAAAAAAAAATTTTTTTAAATAATACAATTTTAATTTAATGTTAGCATTCCATACAACTAATATAAGAAATTTTGGGACTGTGTGCTGACAATATTACGATACTTTATTTTTGTTTTGTTGAAGCCATCATTTTTTTATAAAATTCAAACTCATTTAATTGCTGGGTGATCAGAAAAACTCGAACTTCAAATTTATTTAGTAGTTAAATTGTTGTCTTTGAGAAAACATAAATACTCGTCAGTCTCATAACAATTGAATGTAATATCTCACATTCGATTTTGTAATGTTAACTTTTATCTGGATTTTTTTTGTCATTTAAAAAAAATATTAACTATATCTATGCTTTTTCACTAAAAATTTTAGACTAAAATTTGTGACCATTGTAATAAATCTCATTTTTAGCAATAAATCACGTGACGTATTAGTTTAAACTATAACAAAATAAAAATAAATTGGAATGTCAACTTTATTAAAAAGGCCGTTTGATGAGGCTGATGGATATGCTGACATAAAGTAAAATCTATTAGTAATAACAATAAAATGAATAATAATTTAATTAAAAAAAATATCGGGAAGCGATAGGGTGATTCGCATCGATGAGAACTAATCACCAGACCCCTATTGTAAATTATCAAATTTTCTAATGAGCATCATAAATCTTAATTATTTCACATTTTAACATTTTTTGTTACAATTATGTCATTATATAATAGTTTAAAATAGATATGCAAAATTATGTTTTATATCATTTTACAAATAAATAAATATTCATTTAAATTATTATGAAAACATAGAATTAAACGAAAACATTGTTAAATAAAAGATCAATTTAAACAAGAATTCGGAAGATGATTAAAATAATGATAATAATAATAATAATTTAGAAATTATGTCACTTCTATATAAAATAAATTTATATTTAATTTATTATAAAATGATATGTACAATGAAATGTTTGATTCGCCATATGCAATTTTCTTTCGACCATTAAATAAAATTAATTATAAGAAATGTCGCTGTAGAACCTGATATAGGCCGATTGTCTTTCAAAAACTGTAAAACAACTTTCAATTTTAAAACATTCATAAAACTAGAGGTAGGAATTACAAAATATACTTTAATGAATATTAAATCTCGAGTTAGGCCAAAACGCATTTTTACAGCTCATAGAATATTTACAATTCTAACATCAACATCAGCTGTATCTACGTTTAAAAATCTAAAATATATTACAAATACTCGCATAACACCACAGTCTACAAAGCACGGGATTGTGTTCAGCAACAAGTGACATTATAAGTCTTTTATTATTCACTAGTTCAGTCACATAGGAAATATCGTCCCTTACTGTTTCTATATGAACAGCACTTCGTCATAGGCCTCCGGCTACTCGGCCGTCAATTCAGGATTTAGTCTATCAGGATTAAAGTTTTCCATGTTCCACATTTGTCGCTTCTCATCTTCATTGCACGTCTCCATTACGATTTTGTCTTTGTTCCGCGAAATTGCCATACATTTTTCACTGGACCCATGTTTGAGTAATTTCGTCTGGAAATTGTTAATTTAAATTGATACTCTTAACAATAATAAATTCCATACGGTGTTTTGGATCAATTGAAACTAAAATAGATCCAAATAATTTACTTTTGAAATCTAAATCATGATAGGTCTGAAGCTTTTTACTGCCAGATATATGGGGCTTCTAAGACTCACATATATATTTTTTCCTTAGTTATTGATTTCGAATTTTTGCTGAGATTATTACAGTTACATGTACATGTGAATCCTGAGATTCACATGTACAGTTATTTTCCAGACAGTAAAAATTTTATGTTTTAATTGTGTAGATCCTCCTAAAGTTTCTACAGATCAAGTGGTCGCTTTAAGATTAATATGTATAGATGTATTACCAATACATATTGTATGGTGGTGTGAACTAAATATACTCTTTTTCTACAGAGATTCAATATAAAGTAAACATGATACATATTATTCTAGCATAGGGAAATTACACGTAGCAAATATTTTATGCGTTTGTCATTACATATTTCGTGCATGGCATGCTACCAAAGTTATAAGATTGCGTCCTACTAAAATAGATGGAACTTTGATACTCTTTAATGCAAAATCTACAGAACGGGCTTAGATGAAACTTTACAGGGACACTGTTTATGCATGAAAATAAAACATAAACAATCCATAAAAACATACTTAGAAAAACTTTCTTGTTAGGTCCAAAAAAATATCAAAACAGTACTAATAATTGCTATTAATCTTCTGCTTGATAGCTATAAGCGAGTAAATAAAACATATCGTCAAAATCTTAACACTATCCATAATAAAAATGTTTTTAACAAAATCTATTGAAACTTACGTTCGGATCATATAACCACAGTTGATTTCCCTTGGCCCCGTGACAAGGGTATAAGACAACGTCATGACCTGAGTAATCAAGACATGTCTCATCACGCCGGATCTCGCCCCCTTTGGAATACATCCAATACTGTAAAGTTTAAATATACATTAAAATACCTCGTCGTTAACATTTAGTTTTGATCCTTCTAAATTTTTAGGGTCCTTCCATAATAGGTGTTATATCTATTAGACAACGATTGGTATAAGTAATAAAATATACCAAATTAAAAAAAAACCTTGATTTAAGTGAAATTAACACTTCAACTGTCCATGCATTACATGCACTGGGTAGCTGGCTCGATACGTCCGTGCATAACATGAAATACACTTAGTAGTATATCGCATTGATCATAATATCACAACAGAATTGAAGACGTGAATGGAAGGCGTTATGTTACAAAATCTTTATTTTGAGTAAATCGATGTTAAAGTTTAGCGCTTCAGAACAACACTATTGGTCAAAAGTCCGTACTGAGATGCCTATGCATTATTACGTTTAATGCATTTGAACTAGTGTATTGGACATTTGGTAATGGAGAAGTACTTATATTACAAGGACAGTCAAAGTGTTAAATTTTGAAAAAGTATCATGCAAGTTAAATATTGAAAATCAAAAGTACTATTGAATGGACATGTTTTATATATGCAATAAATATCATTTAAATTTTGGAACATCTGATTCAAATTCAAAATAGCTTTTAGTACGTAGATCTATACAAAGATTCTTGTAACTATTTTGAAAGGACCTTAATTTATATACATTAAGTACTATACAGAGTATGCATCATGTTAACCCATTTTCCAAACCAAATGTATACGGGGAACCGCAATCTACATAATAAAAAAAATGTTAAAAAAGTACATACTTGAATAGTTACTATAAAAGTAAAAGCGTAGAAAATAAATAGAATGACAAAAATCGAAGTATGACTTAAAATTAGAGTTAAAAAAAAAAGTTAAATAAATATTCATTGAACGTAGCAGCAGTACCATGGTGAATTTTGAAGACACAATAAAAAAAATCAATTACGAAATTTGTTATGACGATTTATTGTATTTAGCCAGTTGAAAATTTTCATAAATAATACATTCTCAAACTACAGTTCAAACTAACAAGTAGTTTGCACCAACCCGTCACTTATTAAGAACACAAACAGCTTAAAATATTTGTATATAGTGCTAGTAAAGAAAAACATTTGAGATTAGTTTCTTGCACTACATGAAAAAATGTTAATTCACCCAAGGGAGATAAAACCAGCACCCTAATAAAAGCATTTAAATGGAATATACTAATTATGGTAGCTTCCGTTTGAACAAACCTGATTTCCGTACTCCCCGTGGCAAGGCCAAAGGTTGATCGGTCGCTTAATATCCTCTGGTCCCGCCGCAGAGTCGACGCACATATTCGACCAAGGATTCGCGATCTGATGCCATAAATTACTTAAAGGTGTGCCAAAAAGCAAGCGTGCTGATGATGTTAATACTTGAATAGTTACGAACATCAAGTATTAACATCAAGGTGACATTGAAAAGAAGACATATTTAATCCATAAAATTAAAAACACTTGTGAGGATTATCATATTTCTACAAAACACCAAAAGAGCACACAGATGAACCCCGTTTCAGGCAGTACCTGATTACCACCCTCTCCGTGGCATTTATGTACTCTCAGTGGCTCTGTTTCCTCTTCGCTCTCGTCCTCAAGAGATACACCATCGAAGCAGTAAGGGAAGACGAATGCATTGTTTCTTATCTACGAATCATTATCGAAACAACATAAATGCCGTGCAATAGTGCTACCCAAACATTCACATTATTCTAACGTGCTATGAAACCATAGAGTGCAATAAAAAAGGCCAAAATACAATTCGTTCGACAAATTTCAACATGGTACTGCCACAATATAAAATTGTGAACAATGAAAGACCTGATTTCCTCCCTGACGATGACACGGATACAGTCCCACGGGCTTGTGATGGTCAGACTTCCGAGTTGGTGAATCCAAACAAGTCTTATAGAAGCCCACATTCCGAATCTGTATAGATAATAATTTTGAAGAGGAGAAAACATATAAGTAGGTAAATAATGGCACTCATGGCTTTAACAATTTTAAAAACCTCAATTTAAAAATAAATATCCGAATAGATAAGAAAAAATAAAGGCAGCATTTTGATAATCTGATTTAAACTCCTTAACAACTAGATAAAAAAATAAAATGGCTTTAAAATTAACAACCAACAATTGTAAGTCATTTTAAGATTACAACGATCTCTATTAAAAATTTTTTTCACACAGATCAGAATTAATTAAAGTTAAGAGCAAATCCTTTTTTCAAATTGATTTTTTGAATTATCGATTCAAAACAAAAAAATTAGTTTTATATATGCATTAGTGATCTTATTCTTTTCATATGTATTATTTTAAATCAGTCCAAACTAATGTCTGCCTTTGGCTGTAATGAATATTTTTAATCAAATTCAACTTAAATAATTTACTATAAAAGTACACATACCTCTCCATGTGCTACGGATTCACCAGGTATGAACAATTCTGGATAAATATTCTTCAAATACCACTCAAAAGATTTACATTGAAGTTTTTCTCTCAAAGCCACGCGACTACTGATATCACCAAAGTCTCCTTTATCATTACCAACGCGTTGATAATAATATTTAGCGTAATCATCAAGCCACACCTACAATTTAAACGCATGTAGCGTTATATAATCCCAAGTAAAAAAAAATAATATTAAATGAAACTATTATAACTAGTAAATAAAATAAATATATACTGTATATGCTTAGAATACCTAAATAAATATAATACAGTAAACAATTAATAAACTTTAATAAATATTTTTTATAAATAGCAACTCAACATATATCGATTCTAAGCTTTTATATCGGACAGGCACTGGCAACATAACCGGCCGTTAATGAAATTTAAATAGGTCATACGGACGGCTTGTATCGACACCGATCTTAAATCCTGTTACTAAAAGGAATTTAAAAATATCAGTGAGCTCTAATTAAATGATTCTAACGCTATTACAATTATTTTATAAGAAGAAAGATCCCCATACTTGGTGAGTTTCCATTTTATTAAAATTATGTGAATTCTCTGTGCCACAGCCTGTAATTAAATTGATGTGTGCTTGCTTAAAAATAAAAATGTAAAAGAATGTGTCCTGGCCATCTACGACCGCGATTAAGGCACTCCATGAACCAGGGTTTATCCATTCCCTTTCTGGCTTCCAGGGGTTCACCGCTTGAGTTGGAGTATACTGAACTCCGGACGTCCAACTAACTAACTTGTTAGCTGAGTGCATTATATGCTATAACCCTATCAGAATCTGTTTTACGTCTAGAAGACGGAGGCTGCCGATCTACAAGAACTCAGGCCAGTGAACATTAAAATACCTATATCTTGTACTGTGTGTAGTGGCGGAGAATGATTATACGCTAAACCATTAATCGGGCTAATTATTTACACTTCTAGACCCACTTCTTACTACCTGCCGCTTTCCCTAGTGGGAGGGTGACACGCATTAATATAAACATTTACCCTCTTATTATTAAACATGTACTAAGGTAGGAGTAAAACTAACTTGATAGTATAATCTATATCACATTGTAGTAAAGACTATAATACGAAGTTGAATCTTAGAGTGCTTTACTCCGTGGTTAGATTGTTTTTATTCTAAAATCACATTTATTCAATTCTTACCTCTGCTAATCTTACAGAATTTTTCTTCAACACGTTAACTCCAGTTCTCCATTTGTATGGAGATCGTTTTCTAAATATATGGCCTACATGGGAGCATGGAACTATTTCTAAAGTTCCACCGCACATCCAAGTTTTAAATGATAATTCTAGATTTTCTCCACCCCATATGTCAAAACCGCTGTCATAGGTTCCTAGTTTTTCGAAAAATTCTTTATCGATCGCAAATAATCCACCAGCCATGGTTGGAGACCAGACTGGTTCGGCTGTGTTTTGGTGCTTCGCCTTTTCTCTTGCTGGTACTGGGTGCCAATTAAATTGAAGGTTCCAATCGAAACCACCAACATTGACCGAAGTGGAATCTCTATAGTGATATTCTAATGTATTGTCGTCGATTACATCAATCACGGGGCACACCACTGTTGTTTTATTACGTGCGATTCTGTCAAGCAAAGGCTCCAACCATCCTGTAACAACAATTATGTTAGGTTTAACGTGATCAGAAATTTTCCATCTCAGAAGTAAAACAGCAGATTGCCTATATATATTATCTTTATATATAAATAAATGAATCCCCATTTCGCGTGATTATCCCATCACGCTTGAATGGATGGACCAATTTTGGTCATTCTTTTTTTGTTGTATTGATTATTGTCAGGACAAGGATTACAGGGAGAAAAAAATGGGAGAAAATACAGGGAAAATGGGAGAAAATACAATTTGTCAAATCAATGCCAAGTTAATAGTTGTTGTTAACGTCAATCGATACGAAGTTCGCCGGATCGACTAGTCGCAATAAGTTTTAATTTTGAGATATTTTTAATTTAAGATCCACACGTGGTAATAACTAAAATCTATATCTATAGATACGTAACCCTTAAATATAATTACTTCCACAATTCCCCAAGTTTCAATTTTACATTTGTATGTAATGATGAAAAAATCTATCGAAATGTAAATTATAGTTATAATTATAATTTTAGTTTTTACAGCCCTGATGATGCTTATACAGTGAAACCGGTTGGCCAAAATACAATAATATACACCATATTGTGGAAAGTATAACGAAGCTAATAAATTGTTTCTGAAATATAAATTATTTATTTATTTTGTTCAATGTCTGCGATTTGTCCCTTTAAGTAGCAAAGGTTAATCTCTCATAAATAAGTATTCCTGCTATAACATACAGGCGACTCTAATTAGTCGAGCATGTCGAGTCTCATTCATTACGCTTACGTCTAGCACTGGTTTGCAATTTTCATGCTGTTTTAAAAATGAAATAGTTTAACAAATTACGAAATATTTATGCAAATAATAGAAGAATTAAACGGTTCAATACCAAACCGTTGAACGTACGGTGTATAACCTTACCTTACAACCTTGATAAATTTAGCGTAGAAGAAAATAAATGAGAATATGGGAGTTTACAAGTTGTGAATTAAAATTAAATAATAAAATACAATCTAACGAAGTAAAGTGGACATTGAATAATGGTAATCGACATGCCACTGAAAATTTTGGCGTTTTCTAATAAAACGTATATAAGCCTAAGCTGTTTCTATTTCAATAAAACTCAACCTACGCACTTTTATCATCGTCAAAATAATGTCATTACTTGTTAAGCTCCGAGCTTTTTGAATTGTAAAAGCACTTGCCTTCTGTGCATTCGCAATGACTGTCGAGGTAAGTCAAAACCGGCGCAGTTACATATCTGGCTCCAAGCAGCCTGGCTCTAATGAGACCCTCTCGTCGAGTGGCGCGCACTATCCTGACTTTCGGTAGCGAGGACATGTAATCGTCTAGCTGCTGCATCAAGTGCGCTGAAACCAAGTTTTCATGTGAGCTTAGTGGTATTGCCAGTGATATCCGTATTTGATATACCGCAGTACTACTAGAGATTAAATTCAAAATTTGTACTTTTAAAATTAAGCGCACCAAAATTGCGAAAACCGACTCCATACATTCTTAATATAAGTATAGATAAACAAAATAAAACTCGCAAAAGCGGTTCTACACAGTTGTAAACAAGCCTTCCAAACTTTTTTTTATCTTACAATCATATAAACCCAGCTGTTGCCTGCGGCTTCGTCCACGTTTTCGCAGTAAACCATTGTGGAATCTGGATTAAAAGTAGCATATATGTTAATACAGGTCACAACATATCTATGTTCCAAATTTCAGACAAATCCGTTCAGCCATTCGAGCATAAAACAGTAACAAACATACAAACATCCCTACAAATTTTCGCATTTATAACATTAGTAGGATTTGCATAAAACTTGGATTAAATCTACGTCTAGACAGATGCAAACCAATGTTCACAACCAGTGCTTACAACCGTCTGGAATCCCTATTAAATAAAAAGCAAACATATAAAAAAAATCTAAAAAAACATTGCTAACAAGGTTCTGAATTGTAAATAGGTACTCACGCATATCGGAAAAGTCGTCAACCAAAACGATCTCTTTGATCAAATGCGCTGGAGATCTGTCAATGACAGAATGCACCGTCCTCAACAGTACCGACCACGCCTCGTTATGGAAACATATAACCACAGCCGTCTGAGGAAGATCCTCGAGGTAGCGTCCGGGCTGTTTGCACCTGGAAAAAAAATCACACCCTTTTTAAATACATGGTGCCTTATTTGATGAAATGTACTAGAGACTTATGATACTAGCGGTGAAGACTTAAGTTAGATTTTTTAAATTTTTGAAAAAATCGAAAAATACTTTTTATATCATGGCATATTACGATTTACTTTAATATATTTTAAGGCCAAGTCTCTAACGATGGAGAGAGTATCGAATGCCAAATAGCACGATTCAAACAGACATACCTAGATTCTTCCTCATTTATTACACGTTTCATACAAACACACTCCGGTTTCGGAGATTAGACACGACTCTCGAATAATACGAAAGCAATTATAATTAAAAGTATTGGGTACAAAGTTGTCATTATAATTATACAATATATTAAATTGACAGGATCGTGAAGTTTGTCACTCAATATTTTCTGTCTACCCCGTAAGGGACTTGGCGTGGTGTATGTATATATGTATGTATGTACAATACAAGCTATTGCCGGCAGCGTTGCCCGCCTTGTTAATAGTCTCAGGAATGTTTTTTCGGGATAAAAACGATTCTTTTTGTTAGTCCAAATTACCCTCTATGTGTGCGCCAAATTTCATGAAAATCGGTTCAGCAGTTTTTGCGTTAAAGAGTAACAAACAAACAAACAAACAAACATATAAACTTTATCATTTGTAATAGTAGGAGGATTTTAAAAATATATTATGAAAAAATGTTTTACTCGGGCTTTCTAGGTGTTTCAAAAAAAGTTTTAATTTTTTTCATTATGCTATTTAGACAGGTGTTAAACACTAACCATTCATCCCTAGGATCCGGCAGTTTTCGTCTAACTGAGATTAAATCGCTCACATATTGGTTAAATGCGTTCTTTTTCCATCCTTCGGATACCGCGGTCTTCGCCTCCTCGCTCATGTTCTTTGGCAGAACGACCGGTTTGCCCAGTTCGCCAGGAGCATTGTCCGAGCCGGGGGCAGCGATAACACCTAGACCTATATAAATAAATTGTTAGTTATGTCCACTCTTACATAGATCTGTTCCTATCATAAATAAATATATTCTCATAAGAAAATACTCATTTATGGCTGTGGTATAGCGGCACGGCGTTGGACTTGACTTCTTGAGGTCTGGGTTCGATCCTCGGGTCGGACAATAACAAAAATAGGAAAATTTGTATTTTCAATAATTCTATGTCTTACCAAAATTATCGCTCCCTGCAAACAGAGTCGAAGGCACAGTTTAAAGAAAATCAATATGAAAATTGTTTTGATAGGGTTGTAAATTTAGTAGGCGACAGTAAATTTCTCGTCCGAACATTTACATTGCAAATACTTAATTTGTAACAATTTTGCCGACTTGATCACTTTTTGATTGTTACTAACAGTACTTACAACACAACAGGGGCGTTCCGTTCGTAAATATTGAAAACTAGCTGTTGGCCGCGGTTTTGTTCACGTCATTAAACTATTTAATCGCATTAAAAGTGCAAAAAACCCTATTTTCCTTTTCCCTGGGATTTTATCATCAGATCCTGAATTAGTAGAAATGAGACCACCTCGAAGTTACATTCTTTTAACTAAAAAAATTAAAATCGTATCAGAAATGACGGAGAAATCTATTAACATACATAAAAATTGGGAGTAGAACATAGAGCTCCAACCATTTTCGCAGCCAGTTAAATATTCAGCGCTCGTCAGAGAAGCCGTTGATATATCGAGTTAAAAAGTAGCCTGTGGTCTTCTTTGAGTTATTGTGTCTAATAGGTATGTATAATCTACTTGTACTTGGAAATAAGTAATACGTTTCATTTGTTATAAGTGAATATAAAATAAACTTAGATATTTTAAACGCAAATATTAAACAAAGTTTGTCAATTATAAATAACAAATGAATAAATAAATATCTCTGGACAACTCACACACATTGAATCAAGTAAAGTAAACAAATTATATGCTTGTGTTACGGGTATATATAAATCAAAGTAAATTTAATAAACACGCAGACCCGGAAATGCAGACATCTAAATGTTCATCACACAAATGTCTGCCCCCGTCGGGAATCGAACCCGAGCCTCGCGGTGAGTCGATGTAGTTAGGCTATTACGCTAGCCTCTCGACCAACGAGGCGGTCAAATAGGACGACAGGTTTGCCACCTATCAGGTTATGGGTCTAACTAAATGTGCCCTGGTTATACATCTTCTACCTCTCTTAGACCATCTAAGAAACTTACTTTAATGTTTTAATTCGTGAGTCTTATGTTGAGACTTATATTATGTTACATTTATATAAATTTAACACAAAATGTCGGGTTTCAAACAGATTGCTATTAAATAATAAATATATAAATAAATATAATATCTACACGCTCATATCCTCGAAGCAGTAAGCAGAGGCACAACCAGGGCACCCACGACTAGCCAAAGACACTAAGCCCCACGATGTGCTAAGTGGCAAGCCTGTCGCCAACCGCGTACCTATATCCAATCCCGTGCAACGTTTTTTTTAAATCAGAAAATTGAAAAAGCCCAAATTTCTATTAGTTGCCCGACCCGGGACTTGAACCCGGGACCTCATACAGTCAATTCCTACAACTGAACCGCTAGACCACAAAGGCGATAGGTAGACAAATAAATAATATAGGTATTACATAAAAAATATCCCTGGACTTGTAACAAAAATTGAATTTAATCACAAAGTAATCAAGTTATGGGTGTTTGTCAACAATTCTACTTGTAACACATATTTATATATTAATACGTGATGCCAAAACTTTGGACCCCTTTTACGAAAATTGCGCGGACGCAGAAGCATAAAATTTGGCACACTAATAGTTTATGTGTAGGAGAAGTGCAGAACGCTAATACTTTTTAATAATAATGCTTATAAAGTACATTAAATCAATAAATAAAACATTACCCACACTACCATGCATTTGACACACACTAACAAATATATTGATGATAACGATAAAAGATCACTGATGGCGCACTAAAAAGCTTGGAAACAAAGTAGTTGGTCTTGAGAAATGAAGATGGCCTTCTTAACAACAAGATATTAAAAGTTATCATGGTTGAATTTTGAAAAACTCTAGTATACTTAAAGAGCAGACAATCTTATAAAAGACTCTCTTATTGAAAGAGAAGACAAATGGGCAAGTGGGCCATCATATGGTGAGCGATCACCAAACATTTTAGATCAACAACAAAAAGCGTTGCCAAACATTTTGGAATGAGCATGCTCTTTTCTTGAAGGTAACCAAGTAGTGTCCGTTTGGAAAATTTGCCTCTGGTAATGTCTGATAATGTGAATTGCATTAACACGGTAAAGAATCGCTTTGCCACAAGGCGGTGAGCATGATTTAAACTCTGTCGCGATTCCCTAAAATGAAACTTAGATACCAGAATAAATTTTATAAAAATCCAGACGGGACATGCCTACCATCGGTACTCGAACGTGAGCCTAGCGGTAGTAAAGATGAAATACAGCAAAAAGTTATGCATATTACTTTAAAACACAAAACCACGGACTTCTATTTATTTTTTTGGCACAAATATTACTATTAGTAGTGGTATTTGTTTCGGACCGATCGACGTGAAATTGGTATTTTGGGAAGGTTAAATGGGATCAAATGTTTCGATGATTAAATAAACTTATATAAATAAAAATCCAAAAAATAGTCTTACTTTATTCAAAGTCAGTTTAAGCGAAGGGTACGGATAAAAAAAATATAAAATCGAGAGCAGCTATTAAATAGCAAAATTTAAAATTGGATTTTTAATGAAACATTTAAGCTAACTTTAGATAGATGGCGTTCAGACGTAACTACATCGCGACAAAACCGCGAACTATTGCTGTTGGTTGTAAAGGTAAAGCAAACTGATAAATTAGCTAATCCAATAAGTGATCGTCCAATTAGCTCCGTAAGTATATTCCGTAATTGAGATTGCCATGAAACCTCTGCAGCATTTAGACCCCAATCGAATATCCAGTGACGGACGTTTTCATTTGATACGAGTATAATCAGGCTAACGCTGGCGATTAATAACGTCCCTTTAGCTCGTGGGAGCAAGCCTCATTAGTTGCCGCTTTAACCCTCCAATATTCGCGCCATGATCTGAACGACCAAATAATCACATTTTCGTTTTTATTTTTACTAAAATATGTCAATAAAAGTCACTTTGAATTTATACACAAACATATGTTTTTTTTTTAATTTTCTAATGAAAGCAAAGTTGCCTGGGATAAGTTAAATGCCAAGTTGGCAATGGGCTTTCCACCTAACATATTTTAGGACTTAGTAGCTTGCCGTCAGCGCTCTGATTGTACTTCTGCTTACTATTTTGGGGATATGGGCCTGAAGATACCTATAAGAATGTAACGCACCATAACTAGACTACTAACTAGAGACACCAAAGGTGGTACCATTGGTGTCTCTAGGCGGCGTGAATTTCTTAACATCAGGAAATCCGTCTGCTTGTTTGCCTTCCAATATCATAAAATGAAAGTTAAAATATTAAATCTAAATAAAATTATTTAATTTGCAATTTTCCGCCAAAAAAGTGAATACGTATTATTGCGTAACAAAACAGACAAAATAGTGCGCTAAGAATGAATTGGACTTACCGGAAGCTAAAACTCCCAAATACATATTAATATATTTTTTGAGTGATAGGAATGCGACCAAGCTTGCAGATGGTAAAAGATAATTGTTTACATAGAATGCGTCCTGTCATGTCAGTTTGCATGTCTATCTTGCCTTTCAGTTCGAAAAAACGCAGTGATAAAAATATTATGGCGGCTGCAATAGGTTATCTTTACCCGCGCAAGTTGCTGCACAAAACTATACTGGACTGTACAATACGTAACTAAACTTAAAATCCTTGCGATTATTAAAAACGTGAGGAGATAATCTATCTATAATCATAATGCTCTATCTTAATGTATTGCAGATTTTATAGCTAATTAATGAAGTGGTTAATATTTTACTGATTTAATTTATAAAGTATTTCATAGATTTAGATGATATTGAAATGCAAAAGGGTAAGTACATTACGATCCAAATGTAGAAATAGGCAGATTTTGTGAAACAATTTAAAAAGAAGCGATTCTAAATCTTTATTAAACAGCTCTCGGTCTGTGAGATCACTCACAAATGTACGAATTACATCATTTGGCGCGAGTATTGGAAGGTTAATATAAATTACAACATCCATTTCTCTCAAAGGGAATTTTAGTAATTTGTTTTCTAATCTGTATGTAATTACCGAGGTAGCTTCCGGCGAATAAAGGCACCCGGTTGTTCTGGGTGCTGATACGATTAAGTAGTTCTCTATGGTTCGTCCGGTCAGGTGACCATTGTGTTGCTTACCTATCACGACTTAAATAAACTATATATGATTAGTTTACGTTTACTTTTAAATTTAAATTTCTGGATATATTAATTAAATTTTATTAAAACTTAAAGTTAGCAAATCAAATGATTCTTATATATTGGAAATGTGAAAATCCATTAATAAGTTTAGCATTACATAAAATTCATTTCTGTTCAATAAATAATAAACTGTTCAATAAATAATGAATAAATATTGAAACCCTAAGGTTTAAGCAAATTCGTGTAGTTTGTCAGAAGTCAACATTCCTATACATATTTGGGAAAAGCACAACCCTCACGTAATTAGGAAAAAGCTAAATGAAGCTTATATTTTGATGTTTGCATATTATAACTAACACGTTAAATCTAAGTTAATGTTAGTTTCATATTATGTAAGGCATGCATAATGTACATGCTTTAATAAACATCATTTACATCAAACATCGTTTATTAATTTGGGTGATCCATCACTAGTTGCAATATTAGCTTTTAATGTATTTATTAATGTCAAAAGTAGATTTGGCTACTCACAAATGCGTAGCACTGCCAAATCACGTAACCTATCTTAAACATAGCCTGTAATAACATTTATGTTTCGTAGCACATTCAATGACAGAAACATAAACTTTGATGGTTGTCGTTATAGGACATAAAATCATGCTGCTTTTTTTAAAAAAAAATGTAGAAAACTCTTGTCAACATCCAAAACTAAAAAAATACTTTTCATGTTTTTAACCAAAGAAACACTTGTACTGTTTTACGTATTACTTATATTACTTTGTAAACAGACTAGCGGTTTTGCTTATACAGCATCATCAGGATTTAAACTTAGACTACTAAACAACATTTTTTATTTGTAAATATAAATTAATTTATAATGGGTAGATACAAAAAAAACTTTAAAACGTTATACAACGGAGTTGCCAGCTACAGATTCTAGTACCATTTCGGAAAATCTTAAAAAACATGTTAATTGCTCCACTAATTAATTAACTACTAAATTAAATTTACTATTTTGTACCTATATAAATCTTAATTAAAAGAAAAAAACAATGTCATAAATGCCCATGTCAAAATTAAAAAACTAAAAAGTAATATTCAATTAAACATTCATGTCACAATAAAAATAAGTAAATTAATTATTTAAAGTTAAATTATTATATCAAAATTAAATTATTATGTAAGAAAAAATTATCCAACACAAAAATAAATAAGAAAAACGGTAAAACGTATGTCAACATAAAATAAGCAGTAAGCAGTCAACACAATAATAATAATAATACGAGTGAAATATCATTCATAGAATTTATATAAAATTACTAGAAAATGTTCAAAAGGGGTATAACATTTTATAGTTTTTTGTATCTACCTATTATAAATGAATTTGTATTTACAAATTAAAAATATTGTTTAGTACCTAGTTTAAGTTTTAGCCCTGATGATGCTATATAAGCGAAACTGGTAGGCTATTTACAAAGTAATACATTTTAAGTGATAAGTAAAACAGTACTAGTGTTTCTTTGGTCAAAAATATGAATATTTGGAAGTTTTACCAAGCGTCGACGATGGAAAATATCAATAAATACTTTTACTACATTTTTTGTGCATACTTGAGAAAAATAAGACAAAAATAGTGACATACTTTTAGATGCTAATCTGTATACTAAATATTGCATCTAGTTTTAAATTCATTGCAACTTTTCAACACCAATATAAAATTCAAAGCAAAGATTTTATTAAACAATGCAATATTTTTCGGGCAACCAAATATTTGACTGGGTTTGATATATTTAAATTTAGCTAATCAAATAATATTTTTTCAAAGCTTGTTTGAACAAAACCTTGAATACCAAGTCAAAACTAAAATCACAACTACTAGAAAGCAGCAAAATGTAAGTTACATTTCTGTAAATTATAATACAATGAATAAATAGTACATTGATATGGCTTTATGATATTTTAAAATTAGTACATCATAAAAGATATGGAAAAATATAAATTTTGTTGATTTGCCCTTTATTACTTGTCTCAAAAATTTGTATGATAAATAGTTCAGTGTTAAAAAGTTGCAATACTATTTTTTTATAATAACAAAGCATAAAGCATTCACATTTACCTTCGAGACCAGCGATCCGACCAATCCAATCGACTCTCGTAGGTGCTGCGGTGGATAAACGAATTTTAACATGCATTTCATCTACATAAAGTGATACTTACTTTGTGTATAATTCAGTATATTTACATCTTTTTATTTACTAAGCGTAAGAATTGAATTGATTAAGCCCATTCCCTAAAATATATGTAACATTGACTGCACTAAAAACAACGACAACAGAAAGGAATAGTATTGAGTTTAAAAATAAGGTTTCTTATAAAAAATACTTAAACAAAAAATTTACGAAAAAATATTTTTTTTTAATTACACTGGCAAAGAACTAATGTGGATGCAACATTATTATTAAATGAAAATGCGAATTCTTGCGAATAATAGTCGAAAAGCGATCATAAAGCAGATAATATAAAGTAGGCACAGGCATATATTATACAAATGTTTTAATTTACCAATATCGATAACAACCATCACGATTTATTAATTAAATTTGTTTAATTTTTCTTTTTATGCTATGTATACATGTGATATTCTATAGCTTAAACAAAACTGACTGTTACGACGGTTAAAAAAATATAAAATTATACACAAAACAAGTAAATCTTGTTATTCTACAAACAAATATTAAACAATTAATAATAAAATGACACATATTTGAAAAATCATTAACATAAACTATACATAAAAATAGACGACAATACATTCATTAGTCGCTTAGTATTGTGCAAGCTCAGAAAAATGAAGCCAGAGAAAATAAAGATAAAGAAAGATAAGCTGAGGCAGTAAAGGAATGTGTTAAGCTTAAGCATGGTATTATTGCACATTATTCAAGCGCTCAGTAAAGTGTATCCTCATTACCATTTCTATTACATTGAATGTCGAGAGTCATAGCTGGCGAAGTTTCTAAAGGACCGAGGACAATAGAAGTGAGTCTGGTAAGACCAGTGAGGAGCACAATTCAGAAATGATCACGCTAAAGTAATCATACAATATTAGTAACTTTGAAAAGAGATAAAGTAGAAATTGGAAATATAATAGCATATTTTAACAAATTTCAAATTTATGTCTTATTTAGAGAAATCGCTTTTTGGTGATACCACCTCAATAAACATTAACGTGGGACTATACACAATTGTTATAAAGAAAGCTAGTGCTATTTACTAGTCTAATCACATGAAATTATTATTAAATATTTTGGAAACAGATAAATTTCAAACAACAAATATATCGATACTAAGGAAACCTTTGTTTTGGTGATATTTAATTGGGACAAATAATTTAGTTTAATGAAAACAATTAGTATGTACCTCACATACTACAAAACGTAAGAGTAAAAAAAAAACAATTGCATTCTTGTTTAAAGCTGAAGGAACTCCTGAATTTGCCGTGACAAACAGTTGAATGAAGGAAAAGAGGCTATTTTTTTAACACCATGAAACACCAGTGGCCTACAAGTTCATGCTATTATTGAGTAAGAACTTACCATCAGATAAATTATTTCCGTAGGATTCACTTTTCCTTTTAATAGATGTAGGTTTTGCTTGCTTTAGAGGTTTTGCTTCAGCATCAATATATTCTATCGGCTGTCCCACAATAGCATTTCTTGTACCTCCATTTGTAGTCAGCAATGCAACCATGAACCATAATGCAGTTATAATGAGTACTGCTTTTAAGATCCAAGTCCTCCTTCGTAAAAAGAACATGCTGTAGTACTTCATCTTCTAATTCTTTCTCACGTTGAGTATTATATGAGAATTTTTATTTTCGTACGAATACTTCAATTTAAAAACAAATATAATTTATCTAAGATTGACTATAAGCATTAGATTTAATCTTTGAGCAATTAGGTTAACATTATCTATCATCACAAATAGGTGACTAGCATCAAAATAAGATATGTCCAATTGAAATATGTCACGAAACCGTCCAAACGTGATATGCTTCTAGATATGACCTTGAGTATGTGTATATTACATTTATATTACTTTACATGACTTTGGCCCTTTTAATGTTTTGGCTATAATTCCCAAAATTTTATATCTCGATGACTTTCTTTTTTTCTAGTTCTTTGATTCATTTCTTATAATTTTAAAGCTCAGTTTCTTGAATGAAGTTGATGTGTCTGTAAGAAGAATAACTTGTGGATCAAATAAATCATAAAAAATCAAAAATATTAATCATTTATATCTATCGGATAAACTATTATGATTTTATAACATACATTGACGAGTTTCCCGTGACGTTTATCTTCTTTTAAAGCGAGATTTTCACGAAACAATCTGTAACAATAGAAACATACATTGAATTCAAATCTTTGACTCTATTGAAAGGCAAAAAGAAAAAAAGTATTTTTTTGGGTTTGATGCATTACGAATACATCTTTCTAATGAAAGATAAGCAAAAAAAACATTATAAAACATAGTACACTCGCTTGTAACTATCTGTTATATCTATATGAAGCGCATATCTCTTGTCATCATCAAAATCATCTCAAATGTTTTGTCTCATAACATTTTGAAGTATACAAATTAAAACTACAAGACTCTAAGGTGTTAGAGACAGAACTCACGGAGCGATTTTTACCCACGCCCGCGGCGGTCGCAGTTTTGCTATTTTATTTCAAGACTCACAAGACGGGTAATTTTTGCAGTCCCGCAGCCGCCGCGGTTGAAATTATCGCCCTCAAACTTGTCGGTTGATTATCGAGCGGCCGGCGGCGGTTGCAGTTAAATAACTAGTACAATACAGATGGTATAACATGGTCGCCCGCCAAGCGACCGCAGAGCGTGCGGTCGCAACCCGCCGAAGCGGCGGGAGATCGCCGCCCGCACGATTAACGGACAGACGACCGCTGCCGCGGGAACCGCAAACAACCGCAGGCGCTGCGGGTGAAAATCGCGCTGTGAAATGTTATCTTACTTTGTGCATATAAATCTACATTCTACGGAATCTGCGGGCCCGCAACCGCCGCGTGCGCGGGTAAAAACTGCGCCGTGAGTTCTTAGTCTTAGCATGACATTTGCAAGACTGTCCCAAAAATAAATACAGTGTTAAAATATACTGAAATTGATTTTGATAGTTGCATGTTATTTTTTACAAATAAAAAAGATTCTTATTACAGTGCTTATAGAACTAATAAATAGTATAATATCTTTAATAAGCGGGTAGGTAATCCGGCATGATTGCGAACGCTTTATATTCAACGAAGTAACAAATTTTCCAAGTGGAGGAGTAATATTTTAGTATTCATGAAATATATTGTACGATATTGTAATACAATAAGACGCAATTCGCTGCCATTTGTGAACTTTGATATTGTTTGAATTGTTCAATCTTTATCAATGCTAATGTTATAAAATAAGCGTTTCTTGCGTCCTACCCTACGTTTAAAATTCTACACACGTAATCATCAAGCACTTAACTTAAGATTTACGAAAATTTATTTGGCCATTGAGGCGTCAAAAAAGCAGTTGCACTCCGGGAGTGCCGGCATAAGTGAAAACTTGAATATTAACGTTGCGCATTTTTGATATTTTGGAATGGTAAGGGAATAATTTTGCAGGAATTGCTTTAATTATCAGTACGAAAGTACTATCATTTATGTGGTAGAATACAATATATTCATTTATTGCGCTATCGTACACAAACATGTTAACACGAACATTCGCGCAAGTGCCCGAGTACCGAAGTGCCAATTTTCGATCAGGTCACGTGTCCTGACGTGAATTTAAAAATATTTATCCATTCCAAAAAAAAAGAGCGCAACGCCGCTAAAGAAGTTTTCACTTAAAAAAAAATTGTAACTACAAATGCAATGTTGTAAATAATTGAGGCCGTTTCTTATAATCAACAAACGAGTCGTTTTGCTTATGAATTATTTCTTTTGTATGAATCGTGAAAGATCGATATACAGTCGTTCGTTTTCCATTGTTAATTCTACACAATTTGTATAACTATTACTTCGTTACTATTAGGTAAACTACAAATTGTAATACTGACGGTTTACGGTTCATTTATTATATGTACCGAGCATTAGTCTCCCTAGATTGAATATATGTCTATTATTACTACTACTATTTGTTCATTGGTCCATGTTCAATTTGGACTAACGAAAATTATCTATAACCTCAGGAAGTCCAATAAAAAATTGTTGGACTGTAATTTTCTAATGCATTGTTAAAAAACGGGCAAAGCTAAATCTCTCAAGGCGCAAATTTTAATTTTTTGCTGGAATATCTACTGACATAAACTTTGTAACAATTAAATTTTATGTGTAGATGGTACCTGAGTTAGTTTTGCTAAAGACATTAAATAAAATGAAACTCCTAACTACACCGATCAACCTCGAGGCTCGGGTTCGATTCCCGACGGGGGCAGGCATTTGTGTGATGAACATTTAGATGTCTGCATTTCCGGGTCTGGGTGTTTATTAAATGTATTCTGGTATCTATTTAAGTATTTCTATGTAATTGTATCGTTGACTAACACCCATAACACAAGCATATAATTTGCTTACTTTGGGGTTAGATTCAATTTGTGTAACTTGTCCAGTGAAATTTATTTATTTAATTTATATTACAGTTAGTTACTTGTTTATTTGCGGAATGTGTGTAATAAGAAGTTGTTACCAAGATATTTAAGAATACAACATATTCTAGCACATTGTGGTGTGCAAATATTTAGTAAAATTTACAGAGGTTAAACATTTGTATACATTTTACCATTTAAATCACAGCACTTTATATTTCTAATATTTTATGCTATTGATATGTTTAATAACCTTCATAATTTATAACAAAACAATTTTAAAGTAAGATTATTTTAAACCTATCTACTGTATACTAACACCGTTTCCAACCCTAGCCAGTCAGAAGAAGACCCCCCTTGTGAAGTCCTTTGTAGAATAGACCATCTGCCTTCCTGTGCCAGCTCGTAAAATCGTAAAAGGCGAGCATAGGCTTGCCGTCACTAGCACCGTGACATCTGACTAGGTGGTAGAGTTTCGCAGCGGCTTACCCGGATTGGTTACCATTACCTATTCCTGCCGCCATAACGTCATGACTTGTTCCGGTTCGAAGGGTAAGGTAGCCGATAAACTTACTTTTGCTCGAGGCCTAACATCCCGGCCTCTGGTTGGCAACGCACGATTACCACCTTTGGTGTCTCTAGGCGGCGAGAATTTACCATATTACCATCAGGAAATCCGTCTGCTTGTTTGCTTTCCAATGTCATAAAAAAAGACAAGGAAAAACAAACTCCCCGACACTCAGGCCTATTACCTATATGCCTGTACAGCCATATTTATTTAAATGAACATGTTTTTTATTGTGTATAAATAACTGAAATTATATTTAAGTT
>NJDC01002187.1:49867-63615 GCA_002245475.1 Calephelis virginiensis | reverse complement strand
TCTGGTTGGCAACGCACCATTATCACCTTTGGTGTCTATAGGTGGCGAGAATTTACCATATTACTATCAGGAAATCCGTCTGCTTGTTTGGTTTCCAATGTCATAAAAAAAAAGACAAGGAAAAACAAACTCCCCAACACTCAGGCCTATTACCTATATGCCTGTACAGCCATATTTATTTAAATGAGCATGTTTTTTTATCGTGTATCTTTCTACTTACTTACTTTCTAAATAACTTTGACATTGGTATTTTTAATAGAAGGAAGGATATCTAAGGAACTTTTTATAAACTGATGTAATTGCCGCTAATAGCACTTTGTGCTACAGATGTTCATGTGTTAACTTTCCATCAGGTATCCTATTATTACATATACTAGTCTCTTTAATAAGAAAATCCAAGTAAAGTTATATACCAAACTCCGTGACATCTTTTAAGCCCTTACAAGTTTATATGTATATTGTCTGTGTGCGTACGGTAATATGTAGCCACAAAATACTACCAGACCTAAACAAAATAGCCTTCACATTTTATTTATCTCAAGCACGACCTTTCCTTGTCCTAGAATTTCAGTATGATGAATAAACGCTTAATCAAAAGTACAGTCAAGTTTATTTTCTAACCGACTTTAAAATGAGGAGGTAATTCTTTGGACTTGTACATTTTTATGTATGATGATCGATTTCCGTGTCATTTCGGAATCGTTTTCCAAAAATTCTTATTTAATTTGAAAGAACGTACTGCTGATGAGGTTCCATAGACACCAAGTCTCAATCTGATGATGAAATCCAAGAAAAATAGATAAAAACACCAAATTTTTGTGTACATTGACTAAAACGACTGTAAGGGAGAAGAATATTAAATATGAATTACAATTGTATTTGTCTATGTGTATGTGTAATTTGGAATAAATTTCCATTTTATTTTCACAGCTTAATTTTTTTTTGGGTTGGCTGGAAGAAATTTCTTTAGTTAGAGATAAGCTCGCCTTTTGTGCATTTTTAACTTCTCGTGTATTTTGTGTATTTTAGTTTTTGTGTGCAATAAAGTGTTAAATAAATAAATAAATATATATATATTTTTTTTGATAAAACGTTTACTTTGTCACCCTTGTTATTTATTTTTTT
This sequence comes from Calephelis virginiensis, assembly GCA_002245475.1. Classification (NCBI taxonomy): domain Eukaryota; kingdom Metazoa; phylum Arthropoda; class Insecta; order Lepidoptera; family Riodinidae; genus Calephelis; species Calephelis virginiensis. The sequence goes on along the minus strand of NJDC01002187.1, from coordinate 62,490 downwards.
CTTTCTTCAGAAACGAAAAGATAAATGAATAAAAAAAAGGTATGTGTGTGATTCACACACGATAGAAATGAAACTTCAGTAAATCGACAAAAGAATGAGATGAATATATATTTGTGTCTCTTACCTGCAAAAGAATGAGATGGATATATATTAGTGTCTCTTACCTGTCGTCTTTTCGTTGCACCCGTTTTTGAAATTACAACGATTCTAAAGAACTTCGAAAATAACTAGACTTAGATAATAAATAACGCATGGTAGCCTTTTTTATAAACCTTTGTGGTTTCTAAGTGTTATTCCAACCTAATATTGTACTATGTGTTTAATCACTAATAAATATAAAAAAAAATAAGTCGGTTGAAATTTTTATGTTTGAAGTCGAAGAAAATTGAGGTTATAATGTATTTGACCGCCTCGTCAATTGAAGGGTTAGCGTACACGGGTAACGCTACGTCCATTCCTAGGTTTTGGTTTGATTCCTATCAAAGACTACGTTTTATGCGACGAATATAGCTCACGGTATTTCTAGTTCCTCCTTCATTTGAAGTCGTTACAAAACTGAAAAAAACTTTTCAAAATTTTTAATTTTATCACTCCCTTTGAGTTGCACATTAATGTTAACTACATAACGGCAAGAGAATAAAACTTCACAAAAAGCTCGCCGTCCCGCGACACTAATTCCAACTTTTGTACTAATTAAAAGATCTTGCATGAGTTATGTGACTTTTAAAACTTATTTAACCACCAAAGTTGAAACAAGACAAAATTTACCAAAAGTACGCCCTAAGGGACTCTGAATGTAGAATGTTAACGTCTAAACCCAGCGAAACCTTGGTCGAGGGACGCCATTATGATTTGTATTAATTTGAGTCAGCCATTTGGAATAAGTAAGGTCCTTTTCACATAAACGCCGTTTCTATATACCAGATACAATATAAAGAGGATTGAAATAATCTAGGACAACTTGGAAAAGTTTGTGTAATGAACCTAATATTAGTCTCTTACTTTGTATAGAACGAAAATGAATAACTCTACTGTTGACCAAAATACATAAAAACATAAATACACTAAAAAAGAAATCTAAAACCACGTGATACACAACAGCGGCCTTATTTCCGAAACAGCGATCTTTTCCAGGCAATCTAATATATATATGTGTGTGTATCTAGATGTAGGTAATGGTTTATAAATTGAAAGGTGTTCACAAATTAGAATTCGAAATGGATATTATGTGAAAAGACATAATTTTTTGCCATAAATGTCAATCAGACATTAAATCAACTAAACACTTTAAATATGCAATATTTTTGCTTACTCGTTAAATTTTAATAATCAGCAAATTTTAATAATAATTTTAATAATCCGCATCGAAATCGGTTCATCCGTTTAAAAAGTTATGATGCGACAGACACAGAGACACGTCAAACTTATAACACTTTTTTAGTCTGTGGTTAAAAACTAAACACTTAGCTACTTTTGCATGCGCAGGACGATATAATTAAATAACAGGTGATTCCTTTGTATCTCGTTTATTTGACGCTATTTAATTGGACCCGGTTAATCTCCTTACTCAGCCTGACCTTCATCAATGCCCTATTTACTCCTTCAGGTCAATTAAAATAATTAATTAATTTATCTGAGACATTTTATTGTACATTTCAATTCCAAATTCCTGTGGGATTTTGTTTATTAACACAATCATTATACGATTTAAGTTAAATTTGGTTTTATTTTTGTATATTAATCAATTCGATTTTTAATTTATTGAATTTTAATTTACGAATTTTTGAATTAATTTATGCGAGTAAGTACGAAATACCGATCAACTGCGAGACTCAGATTCGGTTCCCAATATTTATGTTATCTATATGTCTGTTTTTACAGGTCCTCGGTGCTTAATCATTTTATTCCAGTATCTATTTAATTATTTCTACGTATTAGTATCGTTGACTAACATCCATAACACAGTCATATAATTTGTTCACTTTGGTGTTTGGGTTACTATTCTTATTTTATCTATTCTCATCTTATAATATAAAACAATCAATTGCTTTTCGTTAGTCTCGATATAACTGGAGAACAGCTAGATCAATTTGGGTAATTTTGGGTCTGAGTTATTTGTGGAAGTCCAGGGAAGGTTTTATAGATAAGAAAAAAGGAAATCTAGAAAAAAACATCATTTTAAGTTTTTTTCTACAAAACAGAACGTATGGAACGAAGTTTGCCGGGACAGCTAGTCGTATATATAAAAATCTTCTGTTTTTATTACATTATATTTAAAATCATGCACCTCCAAAACGCTTCTATCTCTTTTTATAATATTTCAAAGTATGTAATATATATGGCATGAGAAAAGGTCGTAAAGTACCATTTAGGTGATTATATGTATAAAAGGAAATAATGGGGAATGCTCAGAGGAGTTGTTTGGTTTGCTTAAAGCCGCTGATTTCCACCTTCAGACATTGGGTCAGAGCAAAAGTTGTCATGCCCATCATCTTGATGCGTGGCGATCTACAACTGTGCGATTCCGAAGACGTTTCTTACCCGTACAACACCTTTGTGGAATCAGCTGCCGAGGGCGGTATTCCCAAACGAATATGACTTAGGGACCTTCAAGGGAAGAGCGTACTCATTCCTTAAAGGTCTCAACGCATCTGTGATACTCCTGGTGTAGCGGATGTCCGTGGGCGGCGGTGATCACTTTCCATCAGGTGACCCATTTGCTCGTTTGCCTCCTCTTGTATAAAAAAAAGTTTATCGCATCAGCTGGTATACTATAAACGTAACATTTACACATTATTACTACACTATAACTGCACGCTTGATTTTTTCAGGTTAATTTTAGAATATATACATATGATTACATATGGTATCAGGTTAATTTCTAAACATATAGAAGTATTGTATATAATATCTGATAATCCACGAAAAGCTGTCAAAATGTGCTGAAAACGATATTACATTTTGGTGCAGGTTTTAGAGATTTCATGAAAAAGTCCATTATTAGGTCGTAATTTTCGTTTATCCAAAAAATGTTTGCAGACCAAAAATCAGCTAGTCGCTCTTGTTAGCAGCTGATGTCAGAGTGAGATATATCCATCCTTAATGTTATTAAGTGAAAGTCAGTGTGTCTATCTCTTGCTCTTTTGCAGCTAAATTATAAATCCAATTTTGATGAAGACATTTGAGATCAATTGAGGCATTTTTGATGAACACAATTGACAATTGAGATCTGGGGTCAAACGAAAGATTATTTTTTTTAAAAATACCCCTAAAATTTTTGATATTAGTATGGATTACAACATGAAGTAAGTAAACGACATACTATTAATAAAAAGCGCCATAGGATTAGAATCGCAAAGTCAGAGAGAACTAATCATGGCAAAGGTCACAGTTTCCTCCCACTGCTCTGAACTTTCAAGTCACACTGTGTTACGGATAAATTCCCGACAAAACGCTCGCTGAAGGTGACAGGGCTTAAATTGCTTTCTCACCAACTCTTTTAATTATAAGCTCCGTCATAACAACGCCGTGCTCAGCTAAAATCATAAGCGGATTCGTTAAAAATATCGCAAGTTCCATTATTTCAGCTTTAATAAGTAGAAAGCGGAACGTCAAGTTGATATACTTATTTTGTAGGATTTAAGGACGCAATGAATACCGTTTTTAGTTTTGGGGCCGCTTAGGTGATGCCGCTTTTGGAGATGAATTAGATAATCAGATGGCGATAGGCATTACGTGATATTTTGGAGATAAATTAGATATAAGATGGCGATAGGCATTAAGTGATATTTTGGAAATGAATTAGATCTAAGATGGCGATAGGCATTACGTGATATTTTGGAAATGAATTAGATCTAAGATGGCGATAGGCATTACGTGATACGCTTTTGGATATGAATTTGATCTCGAATAGTGTAATGATTTTCTCGGCCTTTGAGAATAATCGTCGAACGTCTTCGTTGCAGCTTGACCAATTTCTTTGACTTTTGAGATTATTTCAGTAAACTCCTGGATGGTTTTGCATAATTAATGTATAACATCTGTAGAGATGGGAAATTAACACGGTCATATGGTAAATTAATACATTTTCATAGAACTTCAAGTAAGACGTATTTTTAGTCCTGAAAGAAAACGAGAGCTGTTGTAAGTTTGACTTGTGTTTGTGTGTGTGTTTTGTAGCTTTTTGTGTAAGAGCTGAGGTGATCGAGGTGGTACTTAGCTATACTACATGCAGATTTTGTCGATGATCAAAAAAAAATATTTTTAGGATTATTCTTTTTGTACAACCAGTCAAATATCGTGTTCAATGATTTTACAGATCTCAAGCCCAAAATAGTTGTCTTAGGGAACACAACGTATAGTACATGACAATGTGAGCTGCAATTCAAATTCAAAATATATCTACTCACGTAAATCTATACAAAGATTCTTTTGACGCGTCTATATAATTTTAAAACTACCACTCGATCGGAACGCGGCCACTCACATAAGATCCGGAGAAAGAAATTCATAATAAGACACTTGAGAGCTTTTGTTAGCCTAGAAGTACAGAATCGTTATAATAGTCTAGTTTACTAATGGAATGGACTTTCAGGACTATCTTGCTAAAATGTAAAAAATTATATCATTCATCTGTCCTAAGTACATTGTTGGCTACGTGCTAAGCAATGACAAATGATAAAGTTCTATAAAGATAATAAAGTTCTATAACGATAAAGTTCAACCTTTATAGAACTTTATTAAAAATTTGATATATATTTATGTATAGAAATTTGATAAAGGTGGTCTATAAAATGCCAAGGCTAAATGATAATTCTTGTAGGATATAAAAGTAAGGATTTACTTCAAACCACAACATTATTATATATACATACACACACACATACTAAATATATATAATAAAGTCGTGTTAGTTACACCATATGTAGCTTAAGAACGGCTAAACCGATTTGAGTGAAAATTAACGGGAAGGTAAGGCTTAGCACCAGGAAAAGGACATCGAATACTTTTCATCCCGTTAAACTGCGACAAAATTAGGAAATACACTATTTTATTTTATCCCATACTTACTAAACGGGCGGAACGGAATTTGCTGGAACAGCTAGTACCAAATAAGTATACGCTACACTATTTTTTACTTCTATCTTACTTAGAAAGATTTGAAATGTCTCTCGTAAACAAGCTTCGCGCGTAAAGCATAAACACGCGTCGTTTGCTAACAACAAATATAAAAAAAAATAAGAAAATGTAAATTTTTTCTCAAAATAGAAATATACGAGTAATAAGTTAACCCGATACGTGATACTTACACAAAATATAATAAAAAATCTTAAATCTTTCCAAAGAGGGATAGAAACTAGGTGGTAGAGTTTCGCAGCGACTCGCCCGGATTGGTACCACCGCCTTACCTATTCCTGCCGCCATGACGTCATGACGTGTTCCAGTTTGGAGGGTAAGGTAGCCGGTAAACTTACTTTTGATCGAGGCCTAAGATCCCGGTCTCAGCTTGGCAACGCACCATTAGGTACCACCTTTGGTGACTCTAGGCGGCGTGAATTTCTTACCATCAGGAAATCCGTCTGCTTGTTTGCCTTCCGATATCATAAAAAAAACATATACACACCAAAGATGTTACAGCTGCGTTACAGTCTGGTATCCGCGGAAGCAACCCTAACGTACAAAATACAGACCCTAACCTACCGGACTGTATTCAGAGGACTTATATTTATGTCACGTTATTAACAAGTCTCATAAACACCTAGACCACGGACGTTCATTGTAATTATGAAGCTTCGTTACAATTCCCGTCGCAAATGCATTTCGCAGCCAACTCGAAACCGGTTATAGTCAAGACGGATACCACAAGAGGGAATGGATGTTCTTTGTGTGCAATACATGTCCAGCTAGGGTTGTCACTTTTTAAATATTAACATTTTGTTTGAGATCGCTTAGCTCTAAGATGACGTCGAACAAAATTCTTTATTTACATAAAAATCTATTGCTGTTCGTTAGTCTCGCTAAAACTCCTTTGTAGAATAGACCATCTTGCCTTCGTACCAGGTAGCTCGTAAAAGGCGACCATAGGCTTACCGTCACTAACAGCGTGACATCCTACTATGTGGTAGAGTTTCGCAGCAACTCGCCCGGGTTGTTAACACCGCCTTGCCTATTTCTGCCGCCATAACGTCAGTGCTTGCTGTTGACGTGTTCCGGTCCGGAGAGTAAAGTAGCCGGTAAACTTATGTTTGCTCGAGTTCTAACATCTTGGCTTCAGGTTGGCAACGCATCATTACCACCTTTGGTGTCACTGTGAATTTCTCAGCATCAGGAAATCCGTCTGCTTGTTTGCCTTCCAATATCATAAAAAAAAACATCACCGTTAAAGAACGCATTCACAACAAAACCGGTAATAGTACAGGCAGATGGCACCTAAGTGAACGAACGTCCTTGGTATATACGTTCGTGAAGCTATTTTAATAAAAATACTTGTTTTACTAGGCTGCCATTTAAGAATGTACATATATACGTTGACCATCGACAAAAGTTATAAATATTTATTGCTCTCGACTAGGGATGTAAAGATAGCACTGAGTTATCGATATTTTACTCGATACTGGTATCGGTCGTCAAGTATCGATACTTACTAGTATCTATACTTGACGTACACAAGACTTGACCGTTACAAGTATTGGTATTCTTATTACGGTCTTCCTAATGTCTTCCCGTTAAACTTTTTTCGAATAAAGATTAACAAGCTTGTCAACTGCTAAGGGCTAACTACACAAAACTAAGCTTAGGATACGTTTAGAAACTTCAATTTAGGATAAACGTTTTTTTTTTCAATGGATGTTTATATTTCAATATAAACATCCATTATGTTAATTTCTATAAACCATAAAATTTACTGCTATGACTACTTTTAACCGATACCTATTTGATACTAAAATGTACTTGGTATCGCATAAAAGTATCGAGTAGCTACTTGGATTTACTCGTATCGTTTCATCCCTACTCTCGACTATGGACGGATACAGAATATAATCCTGATACAAAACCGAAAGCGATATACTTCGCTCATTTAAAATTTAAACCCTCCGAGCTATTTACATCAACGTGGATATCGTCTAGCTAAAAACGGAACACACTTCTTGCTTTTCTAAATTAAAACTTACGTAAACTAAAAAAAAATGTCTTCACGTCCATATCCCCGAAGAGGTAGGCAGAGGGACAACCCACGACTAGCCGAAGACATATATCCAATCCCGAGCAACATATTCTTTATTAGAAAATAGGAAAACCCAAATTTTATTTTTTTGTTACCCGACCCGGGATTCGAACACAGGACCTCATGTAGTCAAATCCAAAAGCTGAACCGCTAGACCACAGAGGCGGGAGAGAGGAGACATGAACTATATTTTTTTATATAAATACAGTTTGGTCTGGTCTTTTATTGACGAGTATGCGACTTATTGTTTTATTAACCTACTTTTTTTGTTACATTTATAACTGGCCGACCCGGACAACTTCGTATCGTTTGACATTAACACCAACTAAGTTAAGTTTGAATAGATTAAAAATTTGTATTTTAATTTTCCCTGCCAAATTATTGTATTTTTTATAACTTTCTCTTGAGTTTCACTAATATAACAAAAAATAATAAGCATTATTAGTCGACATTGGATCACGCGAAATGGGGACGCGCATTTTTATGTATCATGATAAACAATATTAAAAAACACAAAAAAGAGAGTCGAACTTGTACAGTTGAATGAATGTATAAATTAATTAATTAATGCATTTTATTAAGGATTAAAAATTAAAAAAAGCAGATTGTATGTCCCTTAGACTATTTGGTACACAAAAGAAGTTTTGATGCGCTTAAATTATGGTCTCAAATAGGAAAAAAAAAAACTATTTAAATTATGCGCTTCGACTATATTCGTCAAGCTTCGGAAATCCGAATGTATTTTAAAGATATCTATACAGAGTTGTTATTACACATAATTAATCATTTCGCCTACATATACATTAGGTCAACCAATTTAAAAATAAAAGTACAAAGTGTAAAAAGAGTAAAAAGTGTAAGGCCGAAGCGCATAATTTAAGTTGTAGTAGGTAATATGGTGTAAAAGGAAGTAATATGGTGTAAAAGGAAGGAAGGAATAAGGCGAAAGACTCATTTAGGCAAGCAATAGCAAAACATTACCCCTGACTATGCCCCTTAGATAGGTCCACCTTAGGGAAGGGTAGGCTAATTGGTGGACTTGCACACGTCCACCAGCTACCCTTCTCCTGGCTATGTTTTAATGTGTGTACTTTATGCGGTAGATCCCTACGCGGACAAGTGGATGCGTAGCACTTTACCACCACTAGTACAACTAAATAAATCAATTCATTTAATTCGTCAAATGACGATCAACATTTTTGTCAATATATTAATATACTAGCTGCTTCGGCGAACTTCTTTCCGCCCGTTCAGTTTGAATAGGAAAAAATAAAAATGTTGTTTTTCCTAGTTTCCTCGCTGTAGTACGCGATAAAATGTACCCTATGTCCTTCTTCCGATTCTAAGCTACCTTCCCATCAGTTTATAGGCTTATCAGTTTTACTAACACGACGTTCTTTTATAAATACTCCCCATTAATTTTTCTTTGCACCTCATTTAATTATTATTTCTAATAAAGTTAGGTCGACTGGTAGAGAATGCCATGTAGCATTAAGTCCACCTTTATACACTAGGTATAGTGCATGAATTTTAAATAAATAAATAAAAATATACCTATGGATGATTTATCTTTCATAATAATGTACAGTTGTTATATGTAAATTATGCGCTTTGGCTATATTCGTCAAGCTTGTATGCCGAATGTATAAATCATTTCGCTTAAATTTAGATTAAATCAGCCAACTTAAAAATAAAAATATAAAGTGTAAAAAGAGTAAAAAGTGTAAAGACGAAGCGCATTATTTAAATAGTAGTACTGTTTTTGTCGAGTGTTCATCACATTTAAGATTTATTCTGCAATTCGGGGCGGAGACAAATCCAACCAATCAAAAACTATGAAAATTGGTGCAGCAGATCTCGAGTTATAACTGTTGTAGCAAACCCGTCTTTATTTTATTTAACATACAGATATAGATATAGAATGAAATATTATTATCTAGGTGCAAAGACTCGTGCTGGCCATCAAACGTGGTAATGCCGCTAGTGTCATGGGTATTTCTGCGCCAGGAATGCTTTGGTGTGGCTCTTATTTGAAAACAAATCTGTTAGTTTTAATTTAGTTTATTTTTTAAATTATTGCTTCTTTGGTCTGGCGGTCCGGTGTCGGACTTAACTTCTTGAGGTCCCGGGTTCGATCCCCGGCTCAGTTATTAGAAAATGTATATTTTCAATCTTCTAATAAAATTAACGTTGTCTGGGATTGGATATGTGCCCCATTGGTGATAGGCTTGCTTGACCACACTGTGGGACTTAGTCTCTTCGGCCAGTAGTGGGTGCCCTGGTTTTTATTAAATAAATATAATTTACCTTATATTAATGAAATATTTTAATAATCATATCTTCATAATATGTTTACATTTAGAATGGTACTAATAACAATTTTCCGACGAAGGTAAAATAGATTACTTCCAATGTCCCGATGTATAAAATCGTACAACTTTCAAATGCGACCTAAAGAAATATTGTCCGTACGAAATTCAATAAGGATCTAAGGTCAAATAATACAAGTAGATAATATTTTATGTACAACTAAGTAAATGATCAAGGAAACCTTCGTATTAAAGATTCTCTTTTAAATATTTTGAAATATTGATAAAGAAAATAGCTTTTCTTCCATATTACAATGTAAATGTATCAATATTGAAAAATAAGTAAACCAAACTAAGAACTTGGGTTTCGTTTATTATTATTTTTATTTGCTTTTTTAACGCCACGATATTTTTTTAATAATAGCAACAGGCAGAGGTACAACCAGGTACTCACGATTAGTCGAAGACTCGAAGTCCTACCTATTGCCAAACAGGCCCATATCCAAACCCGAGCAATGTTGTTTTAATTTTTTTTGTTGCCCGACCCGAAGATCGAATTCAGGACCTCATGGATTTTGGTCTGACACCGGGGCGCTAGACCACAGAGGCGTAAAAATATAAAATATGTTTCTTAGCCAAGTTTTGAGACGTATCTAAGTCAGTTATCCATATACCAATATTTCGTAGACATCTCCTGAATGCTAACAAAAACGTTGTATTATTTGAACGAAGAATGAATCGTTTTTCGATGGACTTAATTGATCTTAATACCCCTTTCACAAAGAGGTTCTAAGCAACATAACTAGAGTGTCATATAAGAAACAATAGTCACTTATCTCCTGACTTAGCTTGCTGAAATTCTTTAGTTTTTAATTGTATTTTTTAGGATTTGTTATTTATTCGTTTTTGCTGAACAACGAAGAATGTATTGTATGCTCAATCGTTGATTTCTTCACTTTTCAAAACATTGCTGGTATTATGCAATATGTTACAAGTTACAAAAATACATATTATATTGATAATTAGTCCAATCATTAAGATTTTGACAACTGTCAAATTCATTTAGGGCACTATAGCCGAGTATTATTCGTATTTTCATGTATTTTTACCAGCTGTCAAGAGTTAAATAAATAGTTGGAAATGGTACAATAGTGTTTATTTATAGAAACTATTACTACATGTATCACAAATTCATATAACTTAAATACCGTCAGCTTGATGTTTCTGACGGATCATCACGATTGTTAATCGTGGTCTCGCATATGTAAATGTAAATGACGCAACATAGATTGTACGAGCCACAGGTCAAGATTACAAAAGCCTTAAATGGGTTTTGTCTAATCATTTAATTATTTTTATAACATTGGCACGAACGTTACATAAATTTCTTTTTTAACCGACTATAAAATAGGAGGGGGCTCTCAATTCAACTGTAGGATTTTTATATGTTTGTTACAAAATGATCACTGTTTTAGAAGGATAGGTCAAAATTTCAAGGTGATCCCATGTTAATTTTATCTAGCGTTTGACTAGTAGTTTTTGAGTTATTAAGCACAAATTAAAACCATGTTTATACACAAATTAAAATCGCCTCTGTGGTCTAGCGGTTCAGTTGTTGGACTTGAATGCATGAGGTCCCAGGTTCGAATCCCGGGTCGGGCAACAAAAATAAAATTGGGTTTTTCCAATTTTCTAATGAAAAAAAAAATGTTGCTCGGGATTGGAAATGTGCCCGGTTGCCGATAAGCTTGCCACCTATCACATTGTGGGATTTAGTGTCGACGGCTAGTCGTGGGTGCCCTGGTTGTGCCTCTGCCTACTATTATATTTATTGGTTATATTTGTTGGAGTTTAAATTTATTTTTAATTCACAAAATATAGTACAGTTTGGTCTTAGCTAGATACTCGTATTAAATAAAACGCTCCTATGACTTTTTAACCACTTTATAAAAAAAATAAGGTATAGCTTTAATCTTCAACATTTTTGATGGTCAAAATTGATTTTTATAAATTCACAATAATTTAGGTACGGACAAACTCCGTGTTGGTCCAGGCTCCTTTGCAGAATAGACCATCTGCCTTCCTGCCAGGCAGCTCGTAAAAGGCGTGCATAGGCTTACTGCCACTAACACCGTGATATACTTTTAGGTGGTAGAGAGTCGCAGCGACTCTCCCGGATTGGTACCAACGCCTTACCTATTCCTGCCGCCATAACGTCCAATGCTTGACGTGTAAGGTAAGGAGGGTAAGGTAGCCGGTAAACTTACTTTTGCTCGAGGCCTATCATCACAGCCTCAGGTTGGCAACGCACCATTACCAACTTTGGTGTCTCTAGGCGGCGTGAATTTCTTACCATCAGGCAATCCGTCTGCTTGTTTGCAAAGAAAGTCTTTGTCATAAAAAAAACTGCATAAAACAAATATCAGTCATTTTATTACCACTTGACGATACGTTATTTACTTTTTTCAAAGATAGCTAATTATTTTAGTGTGGTCCCATATAAATGTTATCAACATCCTACTAGTAGCTTTTAGTTATTCCCACTAAATCCTATTAACATTACAAAATATGCGAAAGTTTGTATGTTTGTTTATTACTCTTTCAGGCAAAACTGTTAAACCAACATTCATGAAATTTAGCACACACATAGAGGGTAACTTGGATTAACACATAGCCACTCACACGTCCACCGATACTTAATTATCCAAAAAAAAGGTAGTTGTACGTCCAACGATACTTTAGTATCATTAGCTATAAATTTTATAAAACCGTCATCTATCGATAACATACATTACTTTTTGCGTGTTTGAGTTGTCGAGTCAATAACTGACGAACTGCTTTACCAAATAATCATGAGATGGCAGTGTAAGAAGACTCGACAAATAAAAACAAACGTTTATATTCAGACCACTCACACGTTGGTCAAGTGTTTTTGAAGGGCCAGCGATTTTGTCGTAAGTACTTTAGTTTTATTCACTGGTTGATAGTTTATTATACATTAACATAAACTAGATGATTTGTGCTTTATAATTAAGTATTCATATCTCAGGTTTAAAAATAAAATCAAGTCATATTTTGATTTCAAAGTA
>NJDC01002187.1:17664-33171 GCA_002245475.1 Calephelis virginiensis | reverse complement strand
ACAATCTATCTGTCTTCCAAATTTCAGACAAATCCGTTCAGCCATTCGAGCGTGAAAGAGTAACAACATCCATACATCCATACTTACAAACTTTCGCATTTATAATATTATAGGATTAACACAAAAAAAAACAGACGGATTTGCAAATTTATGGCAGAATTATGTCGATTGAAATCAAAACCGGCAATCGACTCAATTATGATTTTTATGAATAAAATAATATTTAACGCAAATAAGTCTTCGACACTGTTGATTGATAGTTTAAGCGCCAAAAGACCTTATTCGACTTCAATAAGTAAGTTATCTCTATAAACAAAAAATCAGAATTTTCCTTTATTTTTCTGGGATTTTATCATCAAATCCTGACTTGGTGACTAAAGGACTCGGAAGTAAGCTTTTTCAAATAAAAAAAAATCGTTTCAGAAATGACGGAGAAATCGATTAACATACGTAAAAATTGTAAAGGAGATCAATATGTTACCTTCTCCTTTTTTCGAAGTTTGTTAAAAGTGTTATCGTCAATATATACCCAAAATGCACATACCTAGACTCTTTTGTCTTCTTAACAGATGTTTATTATGTTTCATATTGTGTATGGATACTAGATCCTACACAATGACATGCAACTCATCTGATAGAACGTGACGATGGGGTCGAAGATTATGATATACCAAGCTAAATTAAGCCTATTAACTCTTGCCTTAAATAAGCTGTATCTGATCTTATACCTTTAAATGAGCAATTCTTGTATATAATTGATTTTCACGAAATTTAGTATATAGGAGGTTTGGGGGGCGATAAATCGATCTAGCTAGGAATCATCTAAAAAAAATACCGAGCAAAGCTTCCGGCCATCCAGATATTTTCTCCTGAAACATTGTTTCAAGAGGACAAGTAGTATTAATATGTGGAGCGAAAATTTGGATCCCTTTTTACAAAAAATGCGCGGACTGAGGAGTATGAAATTTAGCACACTTATAGTTTATGTGTAGGAGAAGTGCAGAACGCTTATATTTTTCAATAATAATGCTTATAAAGTGCATTAAATCAATAAATAAAACATTACAAATGGTACTATGCACTTGACACACACAAACAATAATATTGATAACGGTAAAACATCACAGATGGCGCACAAACTAAATTGATAATGTTTGAAAACAAGGTAGTTAGCCTTGAACAATGAAGATGGCGTTGTTATCAAAAAGATAATTAACAATAGAACCTGAATAATCTTTGAACATTATATTTTAATAATTTATATTGAATAACTTATGAACAAAATTTGTTATGGTCGAATTTTATTCACTGGACCACCGCTAGTTTCTATGAATTAACAGTGCGAATAATGAAAAAGTAGCGACCCTCTTAGATCTTGTAAGTAAGCAAACAAAATATCTGACAGTACTTGAAAAGTATTTTACAGGGGTCAAATATTTTGTATGTTTCGATACCAAAGTTATTACTATTGGAAGTTACACTCCTAACAAAGACCTGATGTCAATTCCAAATATTGCTGACTCTCTCTGACTTACCGGCCTCTCTTTCGTTTTTACTTAATTAATTGACATCAGACCTTTGTTAAGAGTGTAACCTCCAGTAGTAAGTAATGCTTAATGAGTACAGTTAATAAAAATAATAGTTATTATAAGTCTAGCTAGCCACGCTCTGACCAATCAAATCATGATTGAGAAATTCTAAAATTAAATTGACCAGTGACGTAATCAGATTGGCGACGTGACTATTTTCTTAACGTGTACGAACTGTACGATTAAAACATAACTCATTCGAGTGTTCACCTCATATCTCGCAAAGTTTCGCAAATTTAATTGGCCGTCAGTTATTGAATAGTGCGGAGTAAGTTGGTGGCAGAGACGACACGTCCGCAAAACTTACCCGAGCCTCCCGAGTACGTGAACTGAGAACAGTCGTTAACTCGTACGATATCACCTTTGTTGCTTACAACAAAATGGAGCCGGGGCGCCCATTTGTTACCTTTATCTCCATCTGATGGTACAACTTTGTTCATTTCGAGTCACCTTCTCGAATATAGATTTGGTTGCTCTGCTATACGAAAAAATGCGGAGTATTTTAGAAGCAATAGCGATAGTTTCACGTCACTGACATATTTTTGTTTCCGTCTAAAAAATAAAATATTCGGTGTTGCCAAATTATTGAACAAATCGTAATTTAAGATTGCCTGGCTTGGTTGCGTGTGAATATATCTAGTTAGTGTAATGTGGTCATTAATTGTGAGTATTTTTACCTTTTTTTTTGAAGAACAAACAAGTTTTAAGACTGAATCATCAACGGTTTAAGGTATAATGTTACTAAATCCGGATTTATGTTTATAAATTACTTATTAAATCTGTTAGTGTAAAAATGAGAAACGACATGCTCCGTTAGTTAGGACATGGGGAAAGAATAGTAAATGAATGATTGACAAAATAAATTATATGTATAGATTGCTAATGTGGATGAAAGACTTATAGTAGAAGATCCGAAACACATAGGTTGATAATTTTTTTCTATTATCCGATTCTGTGAAAGTTATTATCTGTACATCGTGGTCGACAATTATCTGTATATATACCTGGCAATCCAGATAAATAACAGGCAAACCAACTTCTGTAACTTCGTCTTATACCTACTTTAAGTCGGTATAAAATCTTAATACTGCACCAATTAATGAACAAAAAACATTTTAAAAAATAAAAAAATATCCAGGATTTTTTTTAGACAACTCATTTTAAATATGTTTTCTGATATACTACATTTGCTATGAAACCGGTTCTATCCTATTTATCAGCTCAGTGTGGGTCGACCTAGCTTCGGATCTTAGACCATTAGGTTGACATTTCACGACCAAATAAAACAGGCTTTAATGAAGAGCAGTGTAAAGTGTCTTCAAAACCTGCGTGTTTTTATGAAAAGATTATCGAACGTGGAAGAAGATAAGCAGGGTTGCAAAGTGCAAGGATCATGACACTTGACACGCTGTGCCTGCCACCAATAAAACTGCTTAAAAATATGTCTAAATAGGTTCTATCCTATTTATCAGCTCAGTGTGGGTCGACCTAGCTTCGGATCTTAGACCATTAGGTTGACATTTCACGACCAAATAAATCAGGCTTTAATGAAGGGCAGTGTAAAGTGTCTTCAAAGCCTGCGTCTTTTTATGAAAAGATTAACGAACGTGGAAGAAGATAAGCAGGGTTGCAAATTGCAAGGATCATGACACTTGACACGCTGTGCCTGCCACCAAGAAAAATGCTTAAAAATATGTCTAAATAGGTACATTTTTAAGTGTGCTAAAAAAATTACATAAAATCTAGTATTGAGAAAAACTTTAGATTCTAATACAGTTTTATATTAGCTGCTTTTTAGGGGCTGTTGCTACGCTTTACGACATTTTAACTCCAGCGAGAACCTTTTTAAATGACATAATAATTAGGCATCCATTTCCGAGGTCTAATCTATTATGCTAAAACTCACTAACATGACATTTGAAGTAAAAATTAACAAAAATACAAACACACATTTTCACATTTACAATAATTATAAAAAAAAACTATCTTCACGCCTTTATACCCGAACAGGGAGACAGGGTTACAACCACTGCACCTACGATTAAGCGAACTCCCACAGTTATATATATATATATATATATATATATTATTATTTACTAGCCAGCCCGGCAAACTTTGCATTGCTTAACATTGACAGCCACTAACAGTTAGTATAGCAAAAACCAAGAAAAATCGCTATTTTGAAACGTTCTTCTTTGGTGCTCCGCTTCTATTAGTCTTTGAGTGATTATAACATAAAGCCAACCGATTTTGATGGTTCTCGTTTAGAAAGATAGCTCATGATCCATTTATGCAATACTAAACTCGAAAACAACTAAGAGTAAGATGTTATGAAAATGTATGTGGGAAAAGAAGTGCCGAAAAAGATAATGGTGACGCGGTACACCAGGTAGGAGCGAAGTTCCTTCGACGGCTAATGTAGAATCGACACAATTCATGAGTATATACTATGCATTAACGGCGTGGAGTGAGGGAGAAAGAGAAAAGTATTATACACTACTCGCTTGTGTATACGACTGTCGCGACTGTCACGTTACATTTAACAGTTATTATTCCACCCACTTTTTCTTACGGTTTTTACCATCACATTTTTTTCAGTTCGGTCTCGCAGCAACTGTCGCGTTTGCGCACGTCTCATTTAGCGGTTTGATTCCACCCACTTTTTCTTACGGTTTTTTACTATAGCAATAGTAAAGATACTTCTACGTATAAACAATAAAGTTATTTTAAACAATTCTTGTTATGTAACTGACTATTAATTCCCCAGTTTAACCTGTCAGTTCAACAATTCCATTCGATTGTTAAGCTAGAAAGACCTTAACCAGCTCAAACCGTTATTGATAAAGCGTCAGCGCTAAGCCATTTCGTATTGTTAAGAAATCGAATTTTAATTTTATGCCTATGTTTGCTATTTCGTATTTAAGTCATATAATAATAAAGCGATATTATTTGACCGCCTTAAAAAGAAAGTTTAAATAATTTGAATAACACACATTCACAATACACATAACAAGGAAGAATACATACCAATGCCCACAAGAAAACGTATGACGTCAGTACTTGCCGTTGACGTGTTCCGGTTTAGGGGGTAAGGTAGCCAGTAAACTTACTTTTGCTCGAGGACTAAGATCTCGGCCTCAGGTTGGCAACGCACCATTACCACCTTCCGTGTCTCTAGGCGGCTTGAATCCCCTACCATCAGAAAATCCGTCCGCTTGTTTGCCTTCCAATATAAAAAAAAAACGAAAAAATGATATTTGAAATGCAACAAATGACATATATACATACATATCTTGACGCCAAGTCCCTTGCAGGGTAGGCAGAGAGTATCGAGTGCCAGACCTCACGATCCTGACAAACCTGTCTTGCTTCCTTCACATTCATAACCCTTTTCATACAAACACGCCGGTTTCGGAGACTCTGGACACCACCCTCGGATAATATCCGATTGATCTGATCGTCAGCCTTGGTCTCCCCAGGTACCTACATCCATCCACATTCGCATTGTATATCTGCTTTGTCAATCTTTCACCTGTCATTCTTTCCACACGACCGAACCAGCGGAGCATGCCCTTTCGCATTTTAACACCAATACTTTCTTTCAATCCTACTCTTTCTCGGATCTCACTGTTACGAATACGGTCAGCGATCGTTACTCCTCAGATTTTCCGTAGTGCTCTCATTTCGACCGCATTTATCCTACTTTTATGCTCTTTCTGACACACCCAACTCTTGTTTCCCTACAATAACGTTGGAATAAGCACAGAATTATGCAAAGCGAATCTAGCTTTTTGACTCAAAACCTCGCTTCGGAATAGCTTACCCAACGCTCCATTCACATTATTCCCTGCACTGACTCTCCTCTCTACATCCGCGGTGTACCTTCCATCCCTGCTAAAAGCACAACCAAGATATACAATTTCATTCACTTGTTCCAGCACTACATCATCAACCAAAACTCTTACATCCGTTCTGGCTACGTCTCTTTCAAACACCATTATTTTGGTTTTCGTCGCATTCAAATGTAAGCCCCTTTCTTCACAATCTCCTTCCATAACTGTGACCAGTGTTTGCAGCTCAGATGGTGATGAGCCCAAAAGTACAGCATCATCTATATACAAATAAAAAAATAAAATGCAATGTATAGAGACGGGTTAACGATCATGCCTAATGCCAACGATACCTGTGAGGTTCGAGTTCAATTCCTGATTGATTTTTATTCATGTAATCATCTCCTTAACACACCGGGGCAGTGAAATTGTTTTTTCTTATACTTTTGTTTTGTTATACTCGTATAATGTCAAAACTCTCACTAGAAATACAGTAAATTCCATGAAACCACAGGTCAGGACCCCTCAAGTCCTATGGAAGTCATAGCAATTATGCAAAATCGTTTATTTATATAAGTTAAAGCTATTTTTAGGTATTACTTGAGGTAGAGCGGTATTTAGCAATTGGCCCAGGTACAATTCCACAGCCGTACATATTCCTGTCGCCATGACTCTGTCATGTTCCTTAAAAGGGAAGGTTATCACGTAGATTTGCACAATAGGGCTAACACCCCGGCCACAGAACAGCGAGGCACCTATAACATCTACGGCCTCTATATGGCTATGGTTATCTCTTGCCATCAGGAGTGCAGTGAGCTAGTTCGCTGTATAAGGACATAAGCAAACTAGCGATAGTAATACAATAAAACAGTAAAGCGGTTTCAATATTCACATTTCCCAAGTAATTTTGTCGGCTCTCTTCAACATCAAAATGGAACATGACAATTATAAGCATATCTAATAATCTCGCAAGCAAAAGGGCGATGGAGTTGTCACATCTCTTGATGTTTTTGACCTTTTTAATTTGTAAAAAAACATTTTAAACATATAACATTCTAAAGCCTACCCTGCTACCTTTATTTCCCGACGCATTAGGGGTGTAAGAGTTTCAACCCCTTAATAGCTTTTAGCATAGTCCTCTTAGTACTCGTCAATTAAAACTTCTCACCCTCATAAGCGAGTTTCAGTATATATGCTTAAGTTTTCTTTGTTATATTTTTAATACACTTTCCTTTTGAAAAAAAAACGAGTTTTATTATTATAAAAAATCTTTAAATAACGATATAGTTCTGAACTTAGTACGAAATAGAGATCTAAAACCAAACATATATACATATATTCAAGCCAAGTCCCTTATATGGTAAGCAGAGAGTATAGACTGCCAAATCTCATCCTTGCAGACCTTTCTGTGTTCCTCAACATTCATTTCCATTTTTATACAACCACGCCGGTTTCGGAGACTCTTAACACCACCGTCGGACAACACCTGAGCGATTTGATCATGGAATGTCAACCTAGGTCTCCAGGTACCAACTACCAACATCCGTCCACATTCGCATTGCATATCTAAAACCATGTATCTTAGCTATTACAATAATCATTTTATCGCCTTTGCGGTCTAGTGGTCTGGAGTAGTGCTTAACAAAACTAAATTGTGTGTTTCCAATTTTCTTTCTGGGTTATTCCACCGGTGCCTACCTGGTACTGGTACCTATTCCAGTAGTGCTCGACATTGTCTCTTACGTAACTCACTAGCGTCGGTAATAGGCTTAAGGCAGGCAAGGTCTTGGGCACAAGATAGCGAGCTACACAGACTCTACACATTTTCAAAGGAACAGCAAATAATGCTGCGATGATAAACGAATGCATTAACAAAAAGAAAATGTGTTACTTCAAATTGTCTAATAAAAAAATGTTGCTCGGCATTGGGATATGAGCCCGGTTGGGGATAGGAATGCCACTTATCGCATTTTGGGTACTCAATGTCTTCGGCTAGTCGTAGGTGCCCTGGTTATGCATCTGCCTACTCCTTCGGGGATATGGACACGATGATATTTACTTTTTTAAATTTTGTACGCATGCGTGGAAGTAAAGCCATGATGCGCCATAGCATACAATGGCAAATGCGGTAAGTTTGCAGAGATATTGTTCACACTCCGTCGCGTCGCAGTAATATGCGACACCCTATTGTCTTCGAAATAATATACGAGTAGTTGCCAGTTGGCTTAGCTGCTCTTTATAAGACCTGGACTTGGATTTTTTGGGAATGAGGTAACGAACACACACGTCTTTATGCTGAAATAAATCTGTTACCTATAAACACCTTTGGTTATTGGCGCGTTGACAACCTGAGAACGAAAACCACTGAAATCAAAAGGGAAATAGCTAGAGCTGATTTTATAGAAGACAGTAAGAAAAGACAATTTTCTTTTTTTTTATAGCATTTTTAAACAAACAAACAAGCACACGCGTCACGCGTTAGCAAGGACCAACCGTAGTAAATAGACTCAATAGATGTTATAGGTGCGTTAGTGTCGGGATATTATGATTAGTGTGCAAGTACTAACTTACTCTCCAGACCGGAACACAACAGTTTCAGACGTTGACGTTATAGAAGTTGGAGTGAATAAGGCTCTCTATACTGGTTCTTCAGATGAAGACCTATATAGCCATTTCACGCCTCTTGCGAGCAATTGAATAGGAAGGCAGACGATCTATTACTCTCTGGAGCCTGGACGGGGTGAAACGGACTGGTTGCAAAAATATACAAATTGCTTTAGTAGAATAATCCAGCAACATGGATCTTCTGGTAATGATGAGCATAATTCATGTCCTTGAGTTGTATGATCGGGGCATCACCATCAAGACCGCTGATGATAGGTTGCAGTGTAGAAACTTGCCTGAGTATACATTCACTATCACACAAAAGATTAGGTAAGTCTTGTTGCTATCATGACAGTATTTGACACTGTCGTATTCCGGACAAAAGTACATATCAGACGGTAGAACAGCAACGCATCTATAACATCTGTTATGCATCGGCCACGGTTATCTGTTACTACTCGTATTAGGAAAGCGGTATGTTTCTTTGCTGTCTCCACAAATATTCCACTGATTCCACTGGTGTGCGATATGGTCATCACATCCTTACTCCAGAAAACCTACACCTAAAAAATAGAAGTAATCACACCCGTTTGTCCAAACAGCTAGACAGCGGTACAACCGAAGCAACCACGTTTAGTCGAAGATACTACTTAGTGAAACAATATGATAAGTGGAAAACTTGTCGCCAACCGGCAATTGTCCAATCTCGAGCAACATTTTATAAAAAAATACGTATTGATTTCACGGCCCGGGAATCGAACCCGAGACCTCGTGTTGTCAATGTCAAAACGACTAAGCTGCAGAGGCCATCAAAAACCTATACCCATAATTACATTAATAACACGTAGCTTACTGACCCTGCTCCCAATAAAAAACGACCTTGAACATCATTACCAGAAGAGGTTCCTTACATCATCCGCGTGGTAGTGCCTTCAAATTGCAGTCACGATTCTCAGTAATGGTGGAAGCTTCCGTATGAACCGCTTGATACGATAAAAGCTATTATTGTTAACATTAAAACAATCTTTATTATCATTATCTAAGTTGTGTGTTTCATATTGTTTTCGTTGTATTTAAAGTTTGTTTCCAATGCTTTATACAAATCCGTATTGGTCTTCAAATAAATAAATATCTCTGGACATATTATTCTGAAACAAATTGAATCTACTCCAGGGCCAGATTTAGGGATGGACAACCGGGGCGACAGCTCCCGGGCCTCCAGAAACGAGCCCCCCATCACACTAGAGACTTCGTAAAAAAATCTTTTAAATACCGAATCGTTTAGTACAAACCTAATAATATTATTAACAGAAAACTCGACTACAAAAAATCTTTTTTTTCAGGCCCGGGGCTCTCCAATCCTCTTTTGCCTCAAGACCTTCAGCCCCTAAAATAAATCCTAAATTTGACTCTAAGCAAATGATATGCTTGTGTTATGGGTGTTAGTCGAAGATTCTAATAAACACAAATACTCATAGTTAATCGAAGAAATTTAATAAACACCCAGACCCAGATATGAAAACATCAACACAATGTTTCAGTCAGTTTTTGTCACCAATACCGTGCCTACTTTACTATGTGTTATGTATATTTGTCATAGATTTGGACGGATTGTGTCAAAAGAATTACTACTTTTCTGGGTGAAGAGTGTTGATTATAAATATATTAATAAATGTCCCTGGACAAACTACACAACTTTAATCTAACTTCGAAGAAAGCATACGTCATATATTTGTGGTATGAGTGTTAGTCAACGATGCTAATACATAGAAATTCTTAAATCAATCAATTTAATAAACATACCCCAACCCATTAATGCACATCACACAATATCAAAGATGCCTGCCCCCGTTGAGAATCGAACTCGAGACTTGCGGTTAGTAGATAGTGTTAAGGGGCCATGTATGCTAAAATACGTCAGCAATATACTGTTTTTTATTTATATATTTATGTATTTATTATTTATGTATTTTAATATGCTTTATAAGAGTAGTGTTTCCAAAACACGATTCATTTCACTTTGCTCTATAGAAAAAAATCAAAAAGTTAACCCTTTTTTGGAAGCAAAACCCATCTGTCTACTTTAATTATGAAAATATCGACACCAGATTTAACATAAACATAGATAAGTATTATACCTAAAAGATAACTGTTTCAGTTTTTATATTTTTTTTCAAATTACTTTTATAGTGTCAAAATAGTTATTTGGCGCTTAAGTCATTTACTTTAGAGCGCAATATTTCATAGTAATCATGGAACGGGGGAGTGCGCTGATTGGCTCTTCTGGCTGACTAAGTATGGGGCCTTAAGCGTTTACGCTAACCCCGCGACCAACAAAGCGAAGCCTATGGAATTAAACATACTAAAGTTTTAAATCTCAGCCTCAGGTTTGCATTGCACTATTATCGTAATTATTATCTATAGAATGCGTGTTTTTTTACCATCAGCAAACTCGTGCAGGTACCTGCCGATCACATAAAAACATTTTTGTTTGAATGTGTCAATCCTATCGCTCGAAAATGATCAAGAAATCAAGCTGCTGCAATGAGCGTCCGACAGGAATCATCAACCCGTTTTAACTTTTCGTATCGCACTAACTTCAGTATTTGTCACTGTCACTTTCCAGTTTAGCCAAATAGCCATTAAAGTACCTTACACAAGAGGTTTAACTAGCGGTCCGGGTGTTGGACTTGACTGCATGAGATCTCGGGTTCGAATCCCGGGTCTGCCAACACAAAGAAAATTTAATTTTTCCAATTTTCTTAAGAAAAAAACGTTGGTCGGGATTGGAAATGTGCCCGGTTGGCGATAGGCTTGTCACGTATCACATTGTGGGATTTAGTGTCTTCGGCTAGTCGTGGGTGCCTTGGTTGTCTCTCTGCCTATATCTTCGGGGATATGGGCGTGAAGATACTTTATACTTTACTTTTGTATACAGGTAACCTGTACTTCTTTCAATTAAAAAATCCGCTTCAGTGTGCTTGTTTGCCTTTCTGAATTATATGACATACTTTTACAAAAAAAAAAATATACACAAAATAAAAATAAAGAAACGTTACAAAATAGGTCCATCCTACGATTATTAGAGGTTTAAGTATTTTCACGAATACCCGAAGGGGTAGGCAGGGGCGTAATAGGTAGTAAGCCTATTGTTAGAGGTTTCTTATACATTATTACCCATATCCTAAAGCTCGTAACAAATGCTAATATCAGTAGCTGCAGGGTTGTATTCTTGCCTCAGCCGTAAAAATACTAAATCATAAAAAATCACGAAATATTGTCACCCGACTCACTGTTCCTTGAAAAGTACAATCGCGTAAAAAAGAATATTAAAACGAAAATAGAATAGAGAAAAAGATTTATGCGCGAGACACTTAATATCGCGAGTTACGCGCCAGTAGATTACTCTTTTATTATACAATTTCCTTATCGCGCTACATTTTGAACGAATCGTTATATTAAATGTGTGGTGATAACTTTAACACTGACGCAAATACCTACCGTTTGTGATATTAGTTTGACGCCTACGTACATCTGGTAGTGTTTTCGAAGCTTGTGCAAAGTAAAGGATTAAGAGAAGGAAAGCCTGTTGATATTTTTAACATTTACGCAAACAGCTACCGTTTGTGATATTAGTTTAACGCCTACGTATATCTGGCTGTGTTTTCAAAGCTTGTGCAAAGTAAAGGATCAAGAGAAGTAAATCTTATCCTGGCTCCAAATACCAAAACAACCAACCAGAGTTGAGGAACAACCAGAGTAGATAAAATTATGACAATGATAATGTCTATTTGCTACACAGGTTTGTTATTCAAATAACAAACTTATATACTTAAAACTAAAAGTTATATAACCTAAATGTATAGAAAGGATGATAATAAGCAGATGAGTTCCCCAATTGCAAGAGATAACATATTACCAAATCTTTAGTAGTTCAAAAGGTTAGAGTATTCGACGGCTTGAAAGGAAAGGGTGCAGGTTCAAATCATGTCCGGGGCGAATTTTTTTCTATTATTAAAATTTGGAGAAATTTAGCCCAAGAAGGCAAGCGCTAAAATAAAAGTACCTCAATACAATATACTGTTTATGGAAATAGATTACAAAGATCTTAGTGGCGACGACTAGTCTATAGACAGTCTATAGACACAGCTATTTAAGACTCGTACGTTTATCGGATACACTACTGTTCCGAGTATCATTCCATTGCCATAAATAGTTTGAATCAGGATAAGGGAGAAAATAAATGAATAAGTTTTGTTCAAATTAAAAGAAAAAGTAAGTATTTTCACGCCCATATGGGGATAGTGGAAGGTAGCGGCACGACCAAGACACCCACGACTAGCCGAAGACACTAAGTCCCACAATGTGATAGGTGGTAAGCCTATCGCTAACCGGGATATATCCAATCCCGAGAAATATCTTTGTTATCAGAAAGTATGGGAATACCACATTTTCTTTGGGATTCGAACCCGGGACCTTATGAAGTCAAGTCCAACAATTGGACCACTAGACTACAGGCAGCGGTGGTAATATTTGTACATACCTATTACTCAAATCAATAATTACTGGCACTCGTTTGCCTTCACTACAAAAATCCTTAAGATATAATGATAAATGATAAAAAATATTGTTTTTAAGAAAATTCACATTAAAACATTAGGACGAAAGTTAAAAAAAAACATAAAGAAATGATAATTGTAACGAGATGAGTAAATCTTTTTTAAACGTAGCCGGCAATACTTAGAATCATTACAGCTAACCTCAAAACACTTTGAGTCACTCGTAGTACTCCGGACGGAGCTTAATTACCTTCCTTTTTCACTTCGCCCGGCGCGACCGCTTAACAAAGAAATTAGGTAACACGTCTGAATAGCTACCCAATTAGCAATTTAATTAAAATTAACAAATCAAAAGCACTTTTCGAGTTGATTGTATATTTAAATTTCATCAATGATTTTAAGAGTTACCTTGCCTTGTTTTTATCTATATTTGTATACCTATTAATAAATCTAAGTCAGGCTTGTTACAATACTTGTAACTCTTAAACTGCTGAACAGATTTTAAAAGTATTTGCGTTTTTGGATTCGTCTTACCCACTTAACAACACTTCACACAAAAATTAGACAAAAAAAACGCGTGTGATAATTTGGGCGGTAGAAGTTCGCCGGGACAGCTAGTATTACATACAAAGACCAGTAAGAATACGGATGTCGCCTATAGACACCACAAATATTAAAGGTGTGTTGCCTGATCTAAGGCGAGAATATATGTTTGGTAAACACATCATATATAATATATACTCGTATCAATATACATCATATTAATACGGAAATACAGGCATTCATGTTCAGATGCTTCCCGAATAATACACCAGCCTTGTGGGTACTCGGCACATGAAGCTGGAAACAATATAATACTTACTGGGTTTTTGTCGAAACATACCTGAAACAAGAAAAAATAATGAGCACTCTAATTTTAGGTTAGTTTTAATTCATACAATATGACACATTGAACAGTCTCGTTTATATATTTTCTTGTCTTTCATTTCCAATTCATGTTTTCATTTTCTTATATACTGGTTTTATTATATCATTAAAATCCTTCTGAGGGTCAGTCATGTGTCAGTCAGGTCATCAATTCACTCAAAAGCCACCTGTGCTTTCTTACTCGAGCACTTCTCGTGAGATTAAGTAAGCTTATGCTCGCCTTTGACGAGCTGACCGGCAGGAAGGCACATGATCTATTTTGCAAAAGAGCCCGGAGCGGCAAGGGTAATAAAAGAATGTTTAGTTTCCCTTCCCTCGAACCCAAAACACTAACGTATGACATCATATGTGATAAAACCGGTGTTACCAATTCAGGTAGCGTTGCATAACTCTGCCCTCTTACTTGATAAAATATGATCTAGCGTTATCGCCCCTTTGGTCTAGCAGTTCAGGTGTTGACTTCATGAGGTTCTGGGTTCGATTCCCGGTTCGGACAGCAAAAAAAGTGTGATATTTCCAATTTTCTAATAAAAAAATGTCACTCGGAATTGGATATGTGTCCGGTTGGCGATAGACTTGCCACATATCATATTGTTGGACTTAATGTTTTCGGCTAGTCGTGGGTGTCCTGGTTGTGCCTCTGTCTACCTCTTCGAGGATATAGGTGTGACGATACTAAAGTATTTTCACACCCGTATATGGTGTGCCAAGAGATAGAAAGAGGTACAACTTCTCAACTTCCTCAACGACTAGACGAAGAAAAGTACAAAAATTCAGATACCTAAATTCTAAGACTGCTCCATTAGAGTAGAGCACTGCACTAGTCCAGAGTACTCCACTTGTAGGCGATGGGATTATAACATCCCAGAAGGAAATTCCAGAGTGGAAATAAATCCAGCAACTTTGTTTCATTAAATACCAATCCGCTTTGTAGAGCCACTCAAAGACAATAACAAAATAGTAGACTTTAACGAACATATAATCAATAAGGCAGCCTCTTAAATGGAATAAGCGCAGATATTTCATGAATCTCCGCTGAAAAGCAATATTGATCACAAAATCAAATGCCTTTCTAGATATTTCCTTTATGCTTCGTATAACCCGATCCGGTAATATTTAGGTCAGTATCAACCGCACGTATGTGGATGTGCAGTTTTAATGAAAAGTTTAACCCTTTTATCATAATGAACGCGCACTAACGAGGAGTGCATGTACTATGAACGCTCGTCATCTTAGCATCTTTTATAATATATTCCTCGTTAATCCATCATTTATTGCTCTGGCAAAGTAATGAAATAGCTATTGAGGTTTTGGATGATTGAGGTAGTTTCCTGTGATGCTAAAATTATTTGAATCTTTGGAACATAGGCCTTTCCCCTCCACACTCCTTTACATAATAGACTACCTACCTCCCTGCCAGGCATATCGCAAAAGGCGAGCATAGGCTTACCCTTATTAACACCGTGACATCTAATTTAGTACAGTTCCGCAAAGACTCGCCCTGATTGGTACCACCGCCTTACCTATTCCTGCCGCTATGACATCATCGCATGCTGTGGAACTAACATTCCAGCCTTAGTTTGGCACCATTACCACCTTTGATGTCTCTGGGCGGCGACAATTTCTTGCCATCAGGAAATCCGTCTGCTTGTTCGCCTTCCAATATCATATATAACCAGAAATTTAATATCCCCGAAGACAGAGGAAAAAGAAAGGCACCCACGACTAGCCGAAGACACAAAGTCCTACAATGTGATAGGTGGCAAGCATTTCGCCAACCGGTTACATATCCAATCCCGGGCAAAGCTATTTTTATTAGAAAATTGTTATTATATTTATATTTTTTTGTTTTCCTATCTTTGGATTAGACCGCTAGAAAACAGAGTTTACATAGCTTTATTCGATTGGGTTTCCACTAAAATTATTTGTATGAAAAATTTTAAACACCGTCTCTCTTGATAACTTAGGGCCGCTTGCACGTCCCAGAGTGACTTTGTT